>JAHWFP010064434.1:100490-112022 GCA_023313725.1 Lithobius niger
TTACATAGAGTGAAAGGTAAATCGAGTCCAGTTCTACATATTTTCCATCAGGAATCTGTTCCGGTCAGGTCAATTCCAGTTCAAATTCGTGAGTAAAATCCAATTCCAAACAAGTCATTGCCATGTAACAATGCAGTTCAGTTCGGTGCCGGATTCTTTTTGTACCACTCCTAATTAATAATAGATAATAATAATAATACAATTTTCCTCGTGAAAGGGTGGATAACGGATGGCCATGCCACTAACACCGGTCCAGCCATTTCTTTCTAGTCATTGCTTTTCATTTTCAATTCTGGCAAATAAGTTTATTTAGCAGTTCATCCAACGTTATCCAGTTAGTTCCCAGCCAATTCAGGAAATATTTTGATAATTCCATTAACTTCCACCCACTTCAACCCAAGTTCAGCCAGTTGGTACAGATTTAGGAAATTTTCCGAAATTATATGATTTTGGTGGAATTGCAGTTGACAGCAGGGGGAATTGGAATTTGGATTTATTTTCACAGAATTGGCCTGGATTGGCTCTAATTCACCAACAATTTAAATCGAATCGAATCCATCAAAAGCAGCATTTAATATCAATTAGCGCTTACCCACAAGGATCGCAATGTATTCGTTTTGCTCTTGTAAACAAACATTTAAAATGAAAATCAAATCCGATACAGTTAATTCATTCCAATGAAACAACTGTGCACTTCAGCATAATCTAAATGGAAGTCATTTTGTAATTTCATGCACTATACCTAATTCAAAGTCCAAATCAGATTCAAATGACGTTTAGGATTAATAAAATCAAGGATCAGATCTGTTTAAGACAACCAGGAATGAGGAACCTCTAACATAACAGTGATATGGTGAAAATTGCTAGTTCAAACCATTTCACCGAGAGGCGCAAAAAGTCATATTAAAATTACTTGATTGTTCAGTGCCCTAAGTAACAATTGCTTCTCATATTTGTTCTAGTTTGGCACCTAATGATTACTTTCAGACACTGTGTGAAAAGCAAATTAACACAACAAATAAAATCGTGAAAATAGGCCTAACTGCATGTGGTCCCACCTGTAGCATGTCAACATGCCATTTTCATTAACACTACAGTGGATGGAAAAATAATACTGGTAATAAATCGATCCCTTTACCCAACTCTTGTCAAATCAATTACGTTATCCATTTCATTTTCAATTCGAAATCAATTCTACGATCAATTCCATTATCTGGAATTGCC
Source organism: Lithobius niger (assembly GCA_023313725.1). NCBI lineage: Eukaryota > Metazoa > Arthropoda > Chilopoda > Lithobiomorpha > Lithobiidae > Lithobius > Lithobius niger. The sequence continues at coordinate 101,715 of JAHWFP010064434.1, forward strand.
CAATGTTGAATTAGAGATGGGAATTGACTTCTGAGAGGAGTGCATAAGGTGGGAGTGTCCATTCTGCTTCATATTCCATCCCATGTCGTCTGGGTGGGAAGTTGTGGGTTTCACTTACTGGCTCCAAGTCTGTTGACTCAAAATTGTCAAAAACTTATTTTGCCAAAGCACTGCTAAAAGGCTTTTCTGGAACACGCGTGAACGTGTATTGAGCCAGGAGGAGAGACCCATGTTTCTATCCTCGTCGGCCTGGGCTTGAAGAAGTCATCTTCTTCCCCTGCTTCAAGGGCGATCAATGCTGCTTCACGCGAAGTTGTTGCATGCCTGGATTAATTGTAGCATGAGTAATATTTTTACAGTGTGTATTTAACGTGCGTCATATCCTAAAATAGTTATAAATAATGCGAAGGGTTGGGACCCAAAACGATAGTATTATCATGGACACTCCATCCATCGAGCCCTCCGGACTCTTATGCCGTTCCCACTTGCGTCCATCACTGGTTTCATCCTATAAACTACAACTATGAAATGATATAATCAGTGTACATAAATTTTATGTTTACTCGTTTTCCTCTCAAAGTGAATTAAAAGAGCGTATTTGGCAATTTTTCCTTATAAGGCAAAATGTTGGGCCCGATTTCAAAATCGTATCCACAGAAGGAATGGCTGGTATCCAATGCATAGATGACTTTACGCAATTCAAATATGTTATTAGTACCTATGTCCTTTTTTCCCTTTTCCGGCCAATAGATGGACATGGCTGTGATCTTGTCTACCCAACTCTTTTGTTCTTTATCGAACGGCCAGGAATTAATTAGATGTGTTCGTTTTTCTCTCATGTTTCCTATAGTAAACCTTTGAAATTACGGAAAAAATAGAATTTTTGTAGGGTCTTGAATTGGAATCATTATCTAGATTGAAAGAAAGAGTTGAGAAAACGTTGGACCTGTCTTAACGGGAAAAGGAAACTAGATGGCGTAGTTGAAAAAAAAACTTGTGTTATTTAAAATCATCTATTCAATGGATACCAATCATTATTTTTGCTATTAGGAGTATAAAAAGCAAGTATCTTAACAATCAAATTTGTATGAGACTTCCCTAAAAGATTATGAAATGCATGCAGTAATAATAAACCCAGCTATCAAGTTGTACGAGTGGACTTTCATTCTCAATTTGTCAGCGTCCACAAGGACAGGCGTTGGCGGTTTAATTATATAGACGTACTCATTCGTCCGTATTCAAACATAGTACTTTCTGTAACGAAAATTCCCTACGTTTAGGCAATTAATTTAGGAAAGAAAGTAGTCTTTTAATAAACGAAAAAAATTGTTTCCTAATTTACTGGCCTTGGTACATGAAGAACGCGAACTGATTGTACGTAATAGTGTATGACCTACACAATAACTTCGTACCTGTATTAAATGGAGTAAGGCTAGTAAAGTTCCTTGTTAAGAGACTCCTTTCCAACGAAAGAATTGACATCATGCAACAACTGCTTACTCGATAAAAATGATAACTTTCAACAGAATTAGACCACTATGTAACGATGGTTGTTAAAAAAAACGGATGAGAAATCCATCATTATGTTCAGGAATAATGACCGAAGAACTGGTCCATGATTTGGCCCGTGGAAATTTCGTTACTCCATTGTACGGCATGTAAGGATGGGATGATGGAGGGCGAAGGAAGTGGTCAAGAGGAAATCGGATGGTTGAGTTTGGAGGGTAGGGAAGCGATGATGAAGTGGACAGCAGGATGAGGGAACCCCAGTGATGGAGCGGAAGGATCGAGACCCCAATGTAATGAAAGATCACATCGCGCGACAACTATTCCCTCGATAAAATGCTTCACGCTGATTGAGTGAGCAAAGCGAACAAAATCTGGTGCTTGTTAGCCTCACTGGCTAAGTGGTTAGGGTGAAATGCAGTGGTCACGTTTTGAGGGTAGGGAAGCAATATGACGAAGTTGGAATCAGTAAAAGAAAAAGGGAACACGGAGATGGTGAGAAACCAAGGAGGTGGTAAATTAACAAGCTCAAAACCGGAGCGGAAAAAAAGAGATGCGGAACCAAGTGGGTAGTCTTTAGCAAGAGGTTGGCGGCGAAGTATGTCTGGAGCAGGGTGGAGGAAATGAGAAGGGGAGGGGATGAAAAAGGGGCATTAAAGAAATGGAGACTGAAAGGTGGAGGAAGGAGGTGTAGTAGGAGAGGGATGGAGTGGATGGGAGAAGTAGGAAGTGGATGAAAAAGTGTCACAGGGGAATTGGGAAAGTGTACTTGTGTTCAGAGACACAGCAGGTGCTCTGGAAGTGTATCGCCACTTCGCTTCAATAGCCACGTAGCTGAAGGCACCCTAGTTTAGTGTCAACTTATTAAGATAAAAACCCGACCTAAGCCAAGACTCGATCAAGGGTCAGAATCTTAATTTTAGATCTGTTCACCAACCGGATTGCGGACTGAGCGATCATCACGTAATTGATGTTAGTGCGACTAGGAAGATGGATTTTGGATTTATAGTCGAATGGCTTCGCACTTCTGGTTAAATTTGGTTAAAGTGGAAATAAATACGTCCAGGCTGGAAATCAGTTGCATCTGGAGTTTATTTGTATGGCATGGCTGGATGAAGGAAGTTAGAAGGCTTGCCACGACTTACAGCATTTCGGTGGTGGATGTTATTGAACGTTCGCCTAAAAACCTTTTAGACTTTCCTTCAGAATAGTAGTCCTAATTTTGAATAGGCCCGACCTGCATAAGGCCAGAAGAGCAGACCCTAAATCGGTCCGCGTTGGTCGAGCAAAAGTAGAGAAGAGAGCAACGAACCAAAGAAAAGCCTAGCACGAGAATTTAGGTTCACGCATGCGTGGAAAGCCTTTCACACAATTTTATATACAATATTTAACATAGCATTATATTGCATAGCAAATTCTTATATAAAGAAAGAGGCCACAATATTCCACTGATCGCCCCCAGGGGCCCAGTGCAGCGGGGAGTGCCAGCACTAAATGTGACTGAGGGCACAAGGACATCAGACGCAAGATAAGCCTAAGGGGTCAAGTGGATAAACGCCAGGACGATGGGGATGATAATGTGAGGGTCCCATGTCCCAACGAACCAAGGCCCATCGTGTAACGGCGCCAGGAGGTAAGCTCTGCCCAAGGCCAACAGACAAATCGAGGACTGGCAAGCTCCGTCACTCTAATGTATAAGGTAGATGTATTTCGTAGTAAAAATTTTTTTACAGGACTTGGAAGTTGTAATACATCATGCGTCGGTACAGAGCCTTAACACTGTCAAACACTCCATGTTCCTAACGCAACTGTTTATGCACTATAAAAAAAATGGTAATACTGGGAGGAGACTTAAAAGGACCGCTACTCGTTTAGAGTGTTATGGGAAAGTCTTCTCATGTACAGCAGGATACTAGCACGTCATTAAAATGGAACAGCAATTGTGCGGGCTGTCAAGCTGGCATTTTCCGCGAAAATGTTACATTGCTTTAAGCTAGACAGACACAAACATGATATACAGAAATCTTGTGCATTGAGCTAGACAGACACAAACATGATATACAGAAATCTTGTGCATTGAGCTAGACAGACACAAACATGATATACAGAAATCTTGTGCATTGAGCTAGACAGACACAAACATGATATACAGAAATGTTAACTACAAATGGGGAATGCTATTTTAACTCATTTTATAAAACCAATGTTAAAAATCCAAAATTTGAGCGCTATGGTAGCCTAGAGAACGCGATGATTAAACAAATCGCTCAAAAAATCTACGCTTTTCAAACAAACAGATATGTAGTAAACGAACAGATGTGGCCAATTGTAATCTAGCCCTATTCACCTTTTTTTTTTTTTGCCCTTAATTCTGTGACTCATCTGTTTTTATTTGTCACAGGTGAAAATCTTTTATTAGACAAGAACAATTGTATCAAACTGACAGATTTCAGTTTTGCCAAGTACAATGCTGAAAACCCAGCTAATGATGATAAACTGAGCAGTACTTATTGTGGCAGCTACGCCTACGTGTGTCCCGAAATTTTGCAAGGTAATGTGAACTAAACACAGGAATAATTAATAATTTTTAGAATTATATACGGATACACCCAAAATTTGTTGTACGTAGTATTCTACTAAAATGTGTGCATTTTGTTTATTATGACACTGAAAGCCCACAGTGAAAAAAAAAATCGAGATAAAAATAAACCCGTGAATTTGTGTAGGAATGGGCTTCAACTGTTTACTGAAGGTACGACAGGCGTGGTTTTAAAATCCTATATTTAAAAATCATTGTAACAGTCCATTAATTTCTGTGTTATATCCATGAATAACGACTAATTAATGTTGTCTTGTTCATGATGTTGTATCAATTTTGATATTTGTGAAAGATATGTTCAAAACTCATTACCAGGAGCTGGATAAAAGAGAGCCCGTTGGACTTGATGGAGTATCCATAATATTAATGGCTCTCGTTCCAGCTGTCATTCTGGACCACGACCATTTGACGAATGACTAATAGTTACTATTGTCTTGGACGTTAAAAGAACAGAATAGAAGTTGCCGGCCAGTAAGCTGACAGCTTTTTGAAGGCGCTAGCGGCAGATGTTAAGTGGAAGATACCGCCATTAGGACAGTTGTTTATTTGCCGCATAAGGGAGGAAACCAGAGTACCTGAAGGAAACACTCGTGCAATGGGCGGGAAACAACCGCCGAAAAACCCGCACATATACCCTTCACCAGGATCGAACCCGGGTCTGACAGAAGCCAGATATGTACAGCTGGGACCAAGACCCCAATCGAATCTGACACCCCAGTGCTAGCAGCTACCCGTCCACCCAAAATACGCAGTCTTGGTTTTAACCAAAACAATAAGTGCAAAGAAATCACCCGTGTTACGATTAGTCCAGGCCTGCAGCAACTTCGCATGAAAAAGTGTTCATCGTCTTCAAGTTGGTAAGTAGATGCGTTCTTCAAGCAAAGGCTGACTTTAGTAGAAATCATGTGTATCCCTCCTTGCTCAATGCCAGATCACGCCATGACGGAAAACTGACGCCTTTTAACACTGTTTTGTCAAAATAAGAATTTGGCGAAGTTGAATGAACTGGTCTGGAGCCGGGAAACAAAATAACAAGATAGTCTCCCAGGCTAACTTGTGCTTAGGTTGGAACATGAAGTGATAATTCTATCCTGGACATTCCCACGTTCTAAGGACATGTATGCCTTTTATATGATCCTGTCATTACTCGGTTTTATTGAGTTACACGCTGTATGGCGCAATGCATTCAGAAGTTATCGTGGTGACATAACCAACAGTGGATGAGAAGCTCCTTAGCTCTGCATCAAACCAGATATCACTAAAAATAATTTTCTATGTACCATTTAAATTACTACCTGTAAATTTCTTGCATTCAGCTGTTGGATGCTCCCTATCTGTTTTGAGGTTTTTCGCTCTAGATCCAGGCAGTTGCACAACCCCACTGCGCATGCGTCATGTGCAGCCCTCCTACAAAATCATTCGGCCCGTGACGGCCGCCATCTGTTTTCCTCAAGCTCCCATCAAAGATGGTCGCTCATCAGCATATGGTCGCCCTCGACAGCACACTTCCTCGCTATGATCCTTCACCCGAAAGAAGATCCTTCGTTGAAAGAAGGTCATTCGTCGAAAGAAGATCATTCAACTGAAAGAAGATCTTTCACTCAAAAGAAGATCCTTAGCTCGAAGATGATCCTTTGCCCGAAAGATCCAAGATGGCGTTCTTCATCCTTTGTTCCTCCGTTTCAGTCTCCCGCCACAAGCACGAGAAGGTCAGGATGCCTCCACGCAATCAACGACGTCTTGCCGACAAGACCAGCATTACGAATTGGCGGAATTCCCCATCTGCTTTCCGCCTTTTTCATCCCAGCCTGCTAAGGCCTTATCCTTCCATGCGACAACCGAGCAAGTTTTTTCTACACAGAAGAACCGAATTTTCCTCAACGAATATTCTCACGCATCACGAAATGATCTTGGAACAGCCGGGAAACTCCCCTTACGCCACATCCCTCGACATCGCTGCAGCTTCAAGCCTTCTCGGCCCTTCTAGCCCTCACCTGCTGCCTACCGCTACCTTGCTGAGTGTCGTCGGAAGTTTTTCCGGAGCGCCAGCCATCGTTGCCGTCATTTAGGTCGCTCGTCACTGACTATTTTAGACTGCTGCTGACTCACCCATGACTGTCTGCAGGTCCTCCATCATGATGCAGCTACCGTCCCTCGCCATTCTGTACTGCATCCCTCTTGACCTCGACTGCCTTCTGTCCCTCACTGACAGTACTTCACAGCTCTGCCAATCCACCCACCTTGATTCGCAGAGCTGCCAATCTATCCAGTCACAGACTGTAGCACCTGCCGCATTTCGTCACAGTTTATCGGCACGCCACATGTCGCTACCGTCATTCAGCCGCTCATCACCAGACATCACTGGCTGCTGCTAACCCTCGCCCATTGAAGCCTGCTGCCCCTCGCCTACCATCGTTGCAGCTATTTCCGACTTGCATCCCTCTCAACCTACTGTTGCTCGCAGCTTCTATCACAGCTTCTTGGCTGCTTCTATCACAGCTTCTTGACTGCTGCTGTCCCTCTTCAACCTTCATCTACAGCTAATCTTCATCCACAACCAGCCTGCTGTCCCTCACCGACTTTGATCACAGCTCTTTGCACCTTGTCGACCTTCATTGCAGCTCTATTGGACCTTCACCCTTCGCTGCCTGCTGTCCCTCACCAGCCGTCATCGCAGCCTTCGTTCTTCACTTCCTGCTGTCCCTCGTAGACTATCATCACTGCTCCTTTGAACCTTCGTCTTTCGTTGTCTGCTGTCCCTCACTGACCATCATCGCAGCGATATTGGATCTATGGGCTCTTCGCTACCTACTGCCCCTCACCGGCGCTCATCTTAGCCACTTCGGACTTTCATCCTTCACGGCTTCTGTCCCTCGCCATCCATCAGTGCAGCACGTTCTAGCTTCCGTCATTCTGGCCTGCAAGTTTCTCATGCCTACGTTCTTCTGCCTGCTGTACCTCCTCATCCTTCGCTAACTGTTCTGTGAACCTTCACCCGCCGCTCTCTAGACGCTATTCGTGGCAGCTCCTTCGAACCCCCCTGCCAGCCTACACTCGTTGAATCCTTCGTTTGCTCACCTTCAGCCCGAAGATCGATCCTTTGCCGCAAGACGATTCTTCGCCTGACAGAAGATTATTTCTCTGCATCCTTCGGCGAAAGAAGATCCTTCGCCGAACGATTATCAGCTAAACGCGACTTCTCCCAACTTATCTCGACTGCCCTATGGACTCGACAGTAACCCGATGCCAGCCTTCCACCCGAAGACGCAACAACCGTGATCCGACCTTCTCCTTCGCCATCACGATTTCCTTCGTCCTCGGATGCATCGGACCTATCCACGGCATCTCCACTTCCTGCCGGTCAACGCCGTCCTTCGACACCTCCTTCATCGTCTCCTTCGGCCACGCCATCACCCTCGCTACTGTTCGGAGACAACAACTAGACCAAAAAATAGAAATAATAACCACTAAACTCAGGCAACAACCTATTTGCCTACCTCAACATTTGCCTACCTTTCACCTGACGGTGCAAAACTGAGTCACTATCTTAGCAGAAAGCAAAACGAGGATTTAAAGAGAATAAAGCCTACTAAAACTGCACAAAAAAAAACTCACAATGGTCGCACAACGTTTCGGGATTCACTTCATCCCGTTGTCAAGTGCGCTAAAATATGAGGAAAAAGAACTCGTGCGTCAAAGTAAAGGAACACTACAATTTAAGAAGTTTAAAAATTAAAATTAAAACATAAAGGCGAATGTTTTACCTGGCTAGAACTGGTATGCAGAAACAAGAACCCAACCTCTCAGCTGATAATGCAGGTTGGAAGTAAGGCTGAATATGCAAGACCCTACCATTTATAATACCGATATAAATAGACATAAATCGCTGGAAATAATATTAAGGAAAATTGGAAATAAGCCAACACCGAAAATCATACACTAGAAATAACGTAGTTCAGTAAGCCACCTTTACGCACTTGCGTATCGTCGGAGTGGCATGACCCGGATTCGAACCGGCTACCCAGTTCGTCCCCAGATCACTTGTATAGCGCCTTAACCTCTATGGCCACATCTTCCACTGGCATAAAGATAACTCACTGAACCCATTATTAATTTCCTTAATATTATTTACAGCGATTTATGTCTATTTATTTCTCCTTTATTGAGCCTTATGAGTGTAGGATTTATATTCCTTCGCCACTGCCTATGGCCGAGCATTTTCGGTCGAATGGAGTCCTGGTCACGGTTGTGACCTTAATAACTGGTTCAGTGAGTAATCTTTATGCCAGTGGAGGATGTGGCCATAGCGATTAAGGCACTATGCAAGTGATCTGGGGACGAACTGGGTAGCCGGTTCGAATCCGGGTCATGCCACTCCGACGATACGCAAGTGCATAAAGGTGGCTTACTGAACTACGTTATTTCTAGTATATGATTTTCGCTGTTGGCTTATTTCCAATTTTCCTTAATTTATAATACCGAGCAGACGAAATACAATGTGGGATAGTGCAAGCAAAACTGAGTCACACGTTAAGGTCAACGTAGAATCGGTTACCTTTAGCATTTAATATTTTCTCACCCTTTTGGTTGCCGTCCTTTGAGTGTTGGTCTTTGGGTATAGTTCTAGTTTTGGCTGTGTCCTCTTGGGTGTTTGTTGGCCGTTTGGTTCTCATTTATTTTCTTGTCATTCTCTTGGGTGTCTTGCTTTCGGGTTTCAGCCTTTGGGTTGTGTTTCTTTTGGGCGTAGGCCTATTATTTGGAACCAGACCCGACCAATCCTGCCCAAACAGCTTTAACTATTTAATTCTCATCCTCTTCAGTGTAAAAATTTAACTTCACAACTTAGTCAATTAAAACTTCTGTTTTCTTTTGCTCTCGTAGGCACACCGTACGACCCGTTTTCTGCTGATATATGGAGCATGGGGATCGTTTTATTCGTAATGGTTTACGGCTTTTTACCATACGATCCGAGTGACATAAAGGTACGTTCCTACCACCTATAGTATCATATTCCTTTACGATAAAACAATACTAGGAAACGGGATTTGAGCTTATTGCAGGCAGAGCGAATAGAAATTTAGTTTAAATCTGTATTTATGTTTGTTTTAATTGCTATACTTCTTAATGCTCTTTAAAAATCTGGATGCAGTACTCAGCGGAGTTTGGAATTTTTGCCTTTTGGTGTGAGGTAGTGCTCTTCGATGGCCTTATTGCAATTGTAGGTTTTCTTTTTAAGTATAGGCCTAACCTACGTATCATGTTTATTTTAGCAGGCTTTTGTTTCTGCCTTTTTTTTTTTGGAGCCTCTTTCTGCATGTGTACCATCGCCACCGTTTAAAAATAAAATGCCACGTTATTCGGCCCTAGATGGGCTGGTACCACAGCATGCTACCGCCAGTAATTCTTAACATTGTTAGGCCTGAAGGTTTTTTTTTTAAATTGATTCCTTTTTCTCTTTTACTTTGCTTTCGTTTCTTTTCAGTTTACTTTAGTTCGCAGCTAATTTTACAAATCTTAAAGTCGAACCAAATTAAACGGAAAATACTAAATGAAATGTACAGTAAATAAATTAAGCTGTAGGTTTAAAACTTATTAAATAAAACACAGCAACACCAGTAATATCCACAAATTGCTACAGCTGAAATTAGGTTGAACGAAATTTTTAAAAAAGCAGTGTGGTGAGAATCGTCATTGTATTTTCTGTCTGTAATATATTTTTAAGGATATAAAATTGCTTCAAAAAAGAAAAGTATATAGCATAAGGCCGCGGCAAAAAAAAATGTTTGTTCTCAGGCCCATGCTGGTGACCTAAAACCCTCCTGGTCAAAAATGTGTGTTGCCTTCTTGAAACGGTGTATATTAAGTTGTGTATCCAACTTCTGGGTCTTAAACTGCGCCGTATTTGCATAGTACTTTGGTTTTATTGCAAATTTTTTCGTCTTTAAAATAGCAAAAATGTTATTTTGAAGAAAAAAATTCCAAAAGAAGGAATTTTTAATTACGAAATAAAAATAAAAGTCTGGTTACCGGGTCACTTTTGAAAATGTGGGTTGGGGAGGAGAATTTGTGACCAAGACCCCTACTGAAACGTCTTAGATTCATTCCTATTAATTCCGTATAAGTTTATAGAGGGCGCCATGAGTTTTATGTGGGAATTTCTACTCAGTTTTCAGCCTAAAGTTAACTAAACTAAACGAAGCTAG
>JAHWFP010064435.1:19857-77402 GCA_023313725.1 Lithobius niger
AATGATTTCTGCCCAGTGCTCTGCAATAATAATTGCTCTGCCGACTAGAATACTGCAGTCATATCAAAATTGGGTTCAAAAAGCCCTGGTCGGTGTTAATACCTACATTTTAAGCTATATAAATTGAAAATCGGTTCATTGGTTCGGTCTCTAGGTGAGAGCAAAAGTTTTAGCCCATTTGGCTTTCCGTGTCAAGAATATTGTAGTGATATTAAAATAGCCTGCGAAAGGCCCTAGGCCTTGTCCATACCACGTTTTAAGCTATAGAACTTGAAAATCGGTTCAGTGGTTCGATCTCCAGGTCAGAGCAAAGAGTCCCATCAACAACAACAACAACAACAACAACAACAATAAGAAATGACCATGCTGTGGAGCCGAACGGTTCAGTTGTTGTCATTAAAATTGGTAAAGCGGTGAAATAGTTACGACACGACCCCAAATACCGAATTTCGTTGGTCTATGTCAATTTTGGGTGAAAATATAGGAGTTCAAAGTTTGACTTTTAACACGGAAGTTCATGCTGAGGCTTACATAAGGACCGCTACCGCGGTCCTTGATATCTCCTGTGAATGTTGGCTCTCTCATTCAGCTATAGTTTTCGTATTCTTATTCACTTGCTGCCGACGACTTAGGCTCCAAGAAATGTATTTTAAAAATGCGCATATTCAGGATTAAACAGGACGGAAAGCCAAACGGACTCGAAAAGGGTTATAAAATAGGGGTGCAGACCTATTTACGTTGCCTTTTGGACGTAAATGTCGACGCCTGAGTGGGGAATTGAACCCATGACCCTCTGAAACCAAACCTTCGGCCTTTGGTTTCAGAGGTCGTGGGTTGAATTCGCCGCTCAGGCAATCTGATATTCAAGTCCAAAATGCAACATAAATGGGTTTACATCCGTGTTTATTTGACATTCAGGATTGTCATTTGCACACGTCGGCTATTTGACCAATCTTCAGACAGCTTTTTCTGTTTATTCAATGCTGTTCTATTTCATTATTTTTGCATAAATCGGAAGTGTGCTATACTTCTGTATTCGTCAGAGAACTTTAAAAAACGCTTGCAAGACTTAAGTCCCAACGTGCACCGCTACTGACTTTGTTAAGTTTCCCCATGCGTGCCAGGCAAGTCGAGCAAGCGTCCCAAGTGGTTAGCATTGTTGTCTCCAAACCAAAATAATATCGATTCGCGTGTGAAGTGGTCACTTTTTAACCCTTTCAGTTCCGAATTAGGTTTGTTGACTTTTTTCTTAAGTTTCATACGAAAGTTAGGCCGCTGGCGTGATTCGAGCCAGCCTTTACTTGGTTTGGATACATGGAAACTGACCACTGGGCTGCTACTGCTCGCTTTGCTCGTGGGTCCCGGGATTCTTTTTCACAACACTTGCGGGACGTGTGGAGACTTACTTTTTGGCCCGTCTAGTTTATTTCCTTTTTTAGGACGCCGAGGCTGAAAGGTTTCATACAAATCATGTTGACTTGTGAGGGGCGCACAATGTGATGGATGAAATAAAACTCCAAAGAACGTGGGAGTTCCTGGGAATTCAAGTATAGGCCTACAACGCGAGATTTTGTAGCTCTATTTTTGGGTCGTTAATATTCGTATGGCAGATCTGTCACGTATCAACATCAAAATGACGAGAAGCTTATATATAATGTTCTGAGCTTGTCCTCTCGACTGACAGCCTGCTCACCACTCTGTTGGAGTATAGGGTTAGGCGGAAAAATCCTGGAGATTTTCTCATAGGCTGCGGATGAAAAAGTTGCCTTTATGTAGGCATCACTAAAACGCACAGAAAAAAATATTACCCAGGGGTCGAGTATCGAGGTGCCCCTAGGGCCTTTCATAATAAGTTAAACATTGTGCACCAATGGGTGGAACTGAAAAGGCTAAAATGATGATTTCAGTGGTTTAAAATTTGTATCTCATTCGTATCTCAGAAACCGTGTAAACATGCCGTATTCACAAAGAATTTTATTTGTGTTCAAAACTGGGGGTATTGTATCATCGAAAATAGACCAAAATGGCGTTTCATCCTATTTTGGCCCACGACTACTATTCACATTAGTGATAAAAAAAAAAATATATATATACAGGGTGGTCTAAAAGTGTGGTCACACGCAAATAACTGTCGATATAATGGTCCTGCGTTAATTCTGAAGACATATTTGTAATGTAAGTCAGATATGGGGAAGTCAATGAAGATATTTTCAATGACCTTGAAAACAGCATTCAAGGTCATCAGCATTCTATTTTCCAAATGGCGCAAGATACAGCACAAAAGTAAATTACAAAGTTGTATACGCGACCGTCAAACATGACAAACTGCGAAAACAGATTGAAAATCGGAGCAGAATTGCAATAGTTACGAGGAAAACAAAATAGCAACAAAGTCTTCCCTGAACGTTTTAACTGCCATGCAATGAAGCTTGGCATGCTTGGACCATTATATCGGCAGTTATTTGCGTGTGACCAGACTTTTAGACCACCCTGTATATTCTTTTTAATTGTGGTTGCCTTTCATGGTGTGTGAGAGTGCGAGTTGGTATGATGGTTTACATGACTATCTCGTGTGCCAGAGGGTCTTACCCCTACCATTTTCGGAAAGAGAAGGCCGTGTGATGCCTGGTGCAGTGCTCATGTCGTGTGGTCAAATGTCGTAGGAATTTCCGATTGAAGATCCTAGCAAAACTACGGCTGAGAGCACGTTGAACCTCCAGGTCTCTGAGCGCTCCAAATGAGATTACGTTAAAATTAAATAGAAAACCAGTGAAACATCGTATTTGTCTTTTTTAAAGCCAAAGCAGTGGTAGTTGAATTGATAACTGGAACAAAACAGTTCCTGACAACCGTTTAATTACGTTTTAGCTGCATAATATCTCGTACTTAGCAAATTTGTCTTTTAATGCTTATTTGTCTCATTGTTTGTTGTTTTTAGTCCCTGAACTTTTATAAAGTAATGGAAAAATCCTGGAATTTAAAGTTTACAATTTGTACGAACCCTGTATATACTAGGCATGATCATTGCCAGATAAATGCGTATTTACACGGTCGAACCTATTCATTGGCTGAGCCGGCCAAGCCGAATCCTCGACTGAAATTTGGTTTGTTTGTATGTGAGTGTGTTTGTCTGCTTGGGACACTATTACAATCACGATATTTTGTTCTGATTCGGTTAACATGACAAGGTAGGTGCGTGAAATACACGAGTTCAAAAATGAAATTCCTACCCTCAAATAGTTTCGAAGATATTCCATTCGATGGCTAAGTCGATTTGTGGTAGTAATGGAGAGGGAGCTCGACCTATAAGGCTAGTGGTCTCAAAACACAAGATAAGTAACACAGATGCCATTTTCATGATATGCCGTAGTGAAAATACGTTTAGCGTGAAGATTGCAGAACCGGACAATAATACACGCTCGTAAACTGCCAGTTTTACAGGATTTGGAACAGCGCGTTCTCTTTATAATTTTTATAGTCGATCTCGCGCATAGTGGCAGAGCTATCTAGAAGCGCTCGTAAAAATCGGTGTTGGATTCGTTCGCTTGTTGGGTTTGCTTTGGTGTTGGCTTGCTTCGTGTTCAGGAATTGCTTGTTAAGATGGAAATGAGAATAGAAAAAATAAAGTAATGTATTATAGCAAGCTTGCTTTTGCTCGATGGAGTAACTGTGATCTTCAAATAATAAAAAAATGACTAAGTGCCTTCTTGAAAACAACTATGCTTAAAGAAGGAATTGTATTTTCTGTACAAATGATTTATTTTTCATCCTAAACTTACTGTAGTTTTGTAAAAATCCTGTATTAATATTTTTTTGTGTTGAGTTAAATGTTTATGTAAGAACACACTGTGTTAAATCATGCCAACTACACACAAGCTCTTTCTGTGCTTCGTAGTGGCCTTGGAAATGTTTTGTAAATTAAAAAATAAAAAAGAACTCAAATACGCAATACTAGTTGTTCCCCGGCATAACATACGCCGGTCTATCTGATTCTCGCATGCGTGAGCAAAATACTCTACTGGGGAGCATGAAATGAAAAAGACAGTGAACCCTCCCCTCTTCGAGTCGCCATTCATCCCCCCCCCCATTCCCCTCCCCTGTTCTTTTTCAGTGGAGGGCAACGCAGTGTGGCTTAATTTCCTGTTTCTCCGTTTTGATACCAAGTGCAAAAAGCCGGCCGTAACATCGTGCATGCAGTGATTGCTATACAACCAACTTTGAAACTTTTCAACTCTACTCTAATAGTGAGCATTATTGAAGCAATATTGTGTTTGTTTATAATTGTTGCACATATCCGTTCTCATTGTCAGCCGTCGCCCTTTTTCTTTGCTGCCGTCCCAAGAATGAACCCACTCGCCCTCTTGGTGATTGTTTCAGGGTACAGCTGAATAGCCGGCATTATTGAAGCTTGCTTTGCCCGCAAGTCTGCTCAAATATCCAAATATTAGAAAACAAAAACGAGCTCGTTTGATGTTTAAGGTAAGGTTTGACTGATCCGAAGTCAAAACAGCGAAGTAACACAAATAAACCTTCGTGTAAGGTTTCACATACCGCAGTGTTCCTGTACTGTTTAGTCCACGTGATACCTTACTTCACCTTACCTTACTGTTTTTACAGTTTTTACTTTAGAACACGAGATGTCTGATTGGTTCATTCTACTCTTGCTGAAAAATCGTAAAAGCATACTTTTAGCGTGCTTAGTACAGACCTACAGATTAACTAATTCAGGGTTCGTGCGACTCCTTGAAACCCTCGAAATATCGTTGATAATAAAAATGAAATACCAGTCCTGAAGGCTTCAATATAAAATCTTAAAAACTGGTGATGTATCAATAGGATGAACATAAAGGAGACGACCAGACTAAAATAATGATGAAAAATTTATCTCCGAAAGTAGGCGAGTGTGTAGCCTACATTATGCACTATATTATTCTTACAACAATTTTGAAAGTTGTGATATGGTTTTGATTTTATTTACGGGTCTAATGGTTGAATACAGCAATAAGGTTTCACGTGGACTAAACAGTACAGGAACACTGCGGTATGTGAAACCTTACACGAAAGTTTATTTGTGTTACTTTGCTGTTTTGACTTCGGATCAGTGAAACCTTACCTTAAACATCAAACGAGCTCTTTTTTGTTTGCTAATTCGTGATACTTTGACATACCAAGCTAGTTGTATGCACTCGTTGCAAATGCACTGAATTTCTCTCGCTTAGCTCGCTCTTTCAGTGCAAGTCTTTCTTTTAGAAGTTGGTTTGTCCGAAGCTATCTATCAGCACGTTTGTCCGTATTTGTAATCGTACTAAAAACCAAAACTGGTAAAAGGGGCCGCCAAGTTTCGAATGATTTGGCCCTTCAAAGGAGTGATATCAACACACCAAAACATTTGCCAAGTTAATCGCACCGCTTAATGGTTCGAAGGTTAAATGAAAACTAGAACATTGCTACTTTGGGTAGCAATGTTCAAGTTTTCATTTAGCGTCCAAAGTATTATTCGGTGCGATTAAGTTGGCGAATGTTTTGGTGTGTTGATATCACTCCTTTGAAGGGCCGAACCATTCGGAACTTGGCGGCCCCTTTTACCAGTTTTGGTTTTTGATATATCAGTCCTTTTTTAAAAATTAATACCGTGCAGATGTGTAATAAAGTGACACGTCAACAAGAAATTGGTTTTCCACAATTTGATACTACCTTTTACCTATAGGCCTAACCATTTTTAACTTGGTCACCTCTTTGTAGGTTTTTGGTTAGGTTTTAATTGTGTTGTAATTTGTTTTTTTTTTCATTAGTTTTGGTGTGTTGATATCACTCCCGTGAAGGGCCGAACCACTCTCAACTTGGTGGCCTCTTCACCAGTTTTTGGCTTTGTTTATTTTGCTTTGTTTTTAGAGTTGGTTTATTTTTCGTGAATTGGACGTGAATACAATGTCTTTGGCAACGTTGTTTAGATTTATCGTGCTACGCTAGTGTGTGTCTAGGCACGCACGTCAGTATACACGTTGTCATTGTCCGAAAGGGCTGTCCAATGAGAGACGATGCCGACAATACTATAACAATGGCTATAACAATATTTTCGTACTTACGCGCCACCACACGCCATCCTCGTTACACCCCTAGGCTCCGAACCATAAAAGGTACGCAGTTCGTATCGTACTGCAGCCATCCGTCCAATTTCATGGCTGGAAGCTTTCCCGTTATCTCGGTATCGATGAATAATTACCCTATGGAAATTAACATGGGGATGAGCGGACTAGAATTAGCTGGCTAGCTAGTAGCTAGCTAGCTAGTTACACATTTTCAACGTTATTGAGGATCAGATTTTGCATTGAAAGCAGCTTAGCTGGCTTTCCTACACGAGTTAATTTTTGTCAGGTGGGTCATTGCTCTTGATTTCAACACAATTTAAGCTTTTGTACCGCATTATTATTTTCCCCCTAGTACCTGAAATATGCCCAACTATAGGCACTGCCCAATACGACACTGACGCTATGGCGCCGTGCTATGGTTTACAACCTCGACAATTGAATTGATGTGATGATTGTTGCCTAACTTGGCGCGACACACTAGCGTGTGTCTAGATATAGGACGGAAAGCCAAATGGACAACGGACACTAGCCTTAACACGGGAGAATGAAATCATAAATCGATTAGTAATAAGGGTAATGCTTCCTCTCCACGCGCGGGTAAATTGTTGTCTCACCAGCATTTTTAGCATTTGCTTACGCTTTCCGTCTGGCGTTTGCTGATTGGCATTGTTGCATAAAAACAATGTTTAAAACAATGTAAAACAATAAAACAGATCGTTTAGGGCCGACCAATCGAAATTTCTGTTTCTGTAAAGGGCACTTCTCCGGGAGTAGATCTTTCAAATGAGTTAAGAACCAGCTTTCTACGACAAACGGTTTGGTCTGTAGAGTGAACTGTATAAACGTGTCCCACAAAGATCATCATCATCATCATCATATAAGACAAAAATGAAACTCACGATTCCAGCTCAAATCCAGATCTCCGACGTGACAAATCAGAAATTAATAAAATTTGGTACACGTGTTGGCCAAGTCCGTCAAAGCTCACACACCAAATTTCAGTAGAAAATGTTGAAAGATGGCGGAGAAATTAAGCATCGAAATTTCGGCTTTAACATGGGATACCGAAGTCAAACCTTACAGTAAAGGCTACCTACCGCCTTTACTAATATATATAATGTGACTAAGAAAAAAATAGTATAACACTTTCGGTATAAGAGAGCTGAGAACCCTGGATAGGAAATATTAAACTTAAAAATGTTTTAATGAGCATCATAACGTAAACTGTTAAGTTTGTATTTGTTGACGTGAACTGTTTTAGTTTGTTTTTGTTCGGTATTTGTATTTCTTTTTATTTGGTGAAAGTTTCCTTCAATCTGTGTCCATTTATCTATCCATCTTGCGCACGTTTGTTTCTTCCGTTTCTTTCCGGTTTCTCAATCGTATCGTCCCTTAACTTCAGCTTCCATTTGATTCCCCTGTTAGTCGCTGGTTTTGGCAAGACGAGAACCGGAAGTGTGTCCTAAAGGAAATCTATTGTTTCATCATTTTTGCGGGGCTCGAATTTTGACGCTAGACTGGAGTCATCGATTTTGCCATCAGCTTTTCTCCAAATCACAAGTTGTTGGTTTTGCCTCAACTGCGATTCGACTCGACGTTTCGTGAATTGCTTTTTTTCTTCTCCTTTTTTTTTTTCTTTTTTCGTTTCCAGCATTTCAGAGATGATTGGCAGACATTTATCAGGTTGCGTGATAATTATAGGTACCTTGAAAAATTAATGTTAGGAGAGATGGGTGGTTGGTTGTGCTTGAATATGGGATGGGAGCCAAGGAATCTCCCCCCCCCATCCCCAATCCGTTACCCTATCCGTAATGCCTCTCGTATCGCGTGATTCATTAAAACTGAAATTGGTTATAATTGAAACAAATTTTTAACCATTGCACTTTATTAATCGGCTGCCACAGGTCTGTCAATCGCACCTTGTTCAAATATTTGCTGCTGCAGTTTTGTGATAAATGTGACGTTAAGTTAGCCTTCTGCTGAAGATTGAGGAACGAAAAATCACGATGCCGTGTAAATTTTATTTGCTTCCTTTTAGCATTTTGCTCAAGGTTTAGTTGGTTTAATTCAAGTTGCAAGATTACCATTACTCTTGTCACAAAGGATTTCCAAAATTGTTGTCCGCCTACGCTGTGCCAGTTAGCAGGACTAATAGACCAGGGCTTTTTTAAACGCTATTATGATGTGACTACAATAACAATATACTCTTGTTACGTTGGGGAAATTTTGTTCTCACCTATATAGATCGTACCGATTTTCAATATTTATAGCTTTAAACGCATGTATTAACAAAGTCCAGGCTCTTAAACAGTTATTGTAAGGTAATTAAAATGATTGTAGGCCCTGTAGCAGAATCAGAGCGCCGTGCGACGCTACGTCGCAGTACGGCTGGCGGTGTTGCAGTACGATTTATCCTGCACTTTTTTCTTTCTTGGTCTTCTTTTTGCGATAATTTCGTCAAAAATTGACCGATTTTGACGTTCAAATGCACCATTTTAACTGTTTTTTTGAGAGCTTTCGAATGGTGCTACTGTCATGACGATAGCTTTGGTCTTTCGCAGATTGTTTAGCAAAAACAACCTACAAAGGTCTAGAAAAAAAGTTCTCGGAAGAAACTTGTTCATGAACCCAAATGGGCCTAACTCAAAATTTTGCACAATGCAAAATTCCACCTTCACACCCTACCGGCAACCCGTAGACACCTCCCTCTTCCCGCAGACCTTTTTTAGTTTGTAAAAAGCTTGTCGCAGACCAGCTGAAAATATTCTGCTTCTGGGATTGTAGGTAAATTTGCTGTCACCTAACCAATGAACAGATTTCAATTTTTGTAACTTGAAATTTAGGTATTAACAAGGATCAGGGCCTTTTGAATGCCATGACTGAAGTTCTCACTCCAGCAAACTAAAACAATTAATATTTTTTTTTTATATCCCTACTGAATATTTTCCGACCAAACTTTACCAGATAGTGGATAAGTATGGAAGGTATATTTATACCAAAAAATTATGCAATTCTGTGCAAGCAGCCACATGTAAATTTGACAACTGTTCACTGGTTCTTGGTGTTATTCTGCCACCGTTTTAGAAGAAACTATTACACCTACCTAAAATCTGAAACACTGTCTAATCCAGAAATTTCTTTCTCCGTTATCCCCAAAGAGACCACTTTTTCAATTGGTCAAGCCAGTCTGGAGTTAGGGGAGAATATGCTTTTATTGGGCCATAGCCCGTGGCTGTATGCCCACTCTACGTGTAGTATACAGAACCGTCCGACCCTGAACTATCAGTTTTATTGTTTTACAGTGTGTTAACCGTTGTAATTAGGGAACAGTCCAATCATCTAACGCCAGCCGCAAGGCATAGACTGAAGGATAAAGAAATGCTAACAATGCTGGTGAGCCAATAATTCACCAGCACTTTCTTTGAGGAAATGTGAAGAACAAGCATTATCCTTACTGTATGCCGTAAAAAAAAGGTACACGGATTACAAACAAAAACGTCAAGTGTACAGTCAAAAAAGGGTTATATGATCGAAGTTTCACTTTACTTTTTAAAATGTACACTGATAAAATTGATGTTTTTTAATTTAAGTAAACAAATGTACAATTCAGAAAATTGCATCTGTTTAAGTGCTGTTGGGATTTACTATAAATTTTGGTTTGTAAAGCACAGCACTTTAAACAGATCCAATTTTCTCAATTGTATACGTTTGATTATTTAAATTAAATATCATAAATTTTTATTCGTATACATTTTGACAAGTAAAGTCGCACTTCAATCATGTAACCCCTTTTTTACGGCACATTGACGTTTTTGTTTGTAATTTTAATGGGACTACAGTATTCTTGTTTTTTGGGAGTATTGCTGCTCCCCCAATGACCCGATTTTAAATTTGTATGGTTTAAAGTATAAGTATTAAAAGTCCCAAGTCCTTTTGAAAGTTATTTTAATGTGACTACAGTTACTACCTTATCTCGGAACTGAGTCAATACTATTTGCTGACGAAGAACACAAGTTCCCCTGACGTTGTTTAAATTTTGCTGATATGCAATAGTACAATGAGTCTAATGCTAAGAGTGTTCTGTGGAGACAAGAATCTCTGATAGTAACCCAACGAGTAAAGCTGCAGATACAAATTTTATTGGAAGAAGTCTGATGAACAGAACTTAGTACTAAAATAAATATTAGGATAAATATTAGATGTCTCGCTTAAATCTCGTTCATCTGATAATTAGCTCTAATCTCGTTTATCTCATTTAAGTCAAATCTGTTTATCTAATTAAATCTTGTTTATGCCAAATCTTGTTTATCCCTTATCTTGCAAATTTAGTTTACCTCCTCTATATTCAAATCTCTTTTATCTAATTTTTTGTGATATCATGTTTGTCTCGAAAATCTCCAATCTCGTTTATCTCCTTTATCTCAAATCCCGTTTATCTGATTTATCTCAAAAAGCGTTCGTCTCAGCTATATCATGATTAACTTTTATAGCACAGTTCTAGTTACTCAATAATCTGAAATATTTCCAAGAAAAAATAACAGATATTAGTATTAAAAAACACTTAAACGTATAAAGTGCGGATGTAAGCCTTAAAAAAACTTAATGCTCTAAAGAAACAGATACAAGAAAAACTATGTAAGCTATCATTATCGAAGTAATACGTGTAAAAGAAGCACCTAGCTTGTTTTTGTAAGACGCTGGAGATCTCCCCCCCCCCCCCACGTATTAGGGCGATGCTGGTGGCTTACTTCGTTTTTTCTTGGATCTGTTCCTTTAGAGCATTAAGTTTTTTTTAAGGCTTATCCATACGCCTTATGTACGCTTAAGCGTTTTTTAATATTAATTCATTTCTTTCCCTTCAAAGTTGCAGTTATTCAGAAACGAACTTTAATTTGAATGCTGCCCTTCTTTTATAAATTCTGTCATTGCATTCTGTTTGGTGCGCCGTATCAACATTATTAGTTTGGAATACGACAACAATTCTATACTTGTCAACCATATCCAAGTCCTAAGGATTCTAACGCCGCCGGTGGCGCTTGCCATCCTATAACAGTGTTCGGAATGATCCCTACACATGTGTTGAATGGTGCCAAAAAGACACGGTCGACGAAAAATGGCAACAAGTTTGAAATGGTCTTATTGGTTTGGCAAGGATTGTTGTAAGGGAGGTGTTAGTGGTGTGCCCCGAGAGATGGTATTGGGGCCAACCTTATTAGGGCCTCGTTTTCATCGTCTCTCTGAGCCTGGCCGTCTTAGCCTAATCGTGCCCTGGGTCTCGTTCTGTCCATCAAACGGCTGGCAAAACTGTGCCGAGCCTAGATAATTAGGGATTGCCCTCGCACTAGATGGGATTGAAGGTGATGGTTGAAGAGTGGCCCTGGCCAAATGCCAGACAAGCAGTGCCAAGGAGTGGAACAGGTGGGACCTATCTGGAAGTGACGGAAGGAGGGGGTTATAGAATAGAGACGGGGCTTTCTCTCAGCTAAGCCTTGGAACATACTCGGGTCTTAACCATCAACTGGAAAGGAGGGGAGTGTGGGTGTGACGAGAAGTTGGACGCGATCTCTGATAGTTTTCACTGCCGTTTCGATAAGGAACGAAGGTATGGCAAGTCCCTGTTACTCGTAAGGCTCATTAAGTTTCGGCGTATGGTTGCAAGTTTTGGTGGAGGGCTTCCTTTGTTTTTTTTTTTTTACTGTGGCCCACTTGTCTCCGTTTGGCCCAACAGTTGTTACTGTGTGATTACAGCAGAGAATAAATCTGTCCCATTCTTCATCCCCTTAACTCCCTTTGTGAAATGCAGCCATTGGTGATGAGCTTATTAACGGGTTTCACACTTTCGTCTTTAATACTCGATTCAACCATTCAGAAAGGTAATTATTGGTGCGATTTGTGACAACCAAACAGGCACGAGCAATTAATGTACTGCATTGCAATTATTGATCAAGCCTGTTTGACTGTTCGAATAATCAAAGCTACGAATAATTAGCTTGTTGAAGCTGAATTATGAAAGGAGACACGATCATCATAAATGAAAGTACGCAGTTACCGATTGTGCCAGGCCGCCCACCTGCTTGTGACCACGTCGACTTACGGGTAGGACTCGTGGAATAATAGAACACAATATTTGGTTACAAATTATCGCGTATAAAGAATTCGTAAATGAAGAAATTTCAGTAACCAAATAACGTTATTGCTTGGATGAGCCAAAAACCATGGTGGCTACTTGGCTTGGACGGAAAACTTTGGTATGATGTCAAGCTTAATGACATTAGGACACCTCCCTCTGTAGTTGGAATGGCAAAAACATTCTTTGCATGTGCTTGCAAGAAAAGGTAGAATGAAATTTGAAAGGAGAAGGAAGGCCGAGTGATACCTCATTTAAAAGTCATGTCAAACTCCCCAAAAAAACTTGATATGTAAATTGTGGTTTTTTTAAATGTCAACCAGTGCAGACTGGCAAACAAAAATAATAAGTGACTGACTGATCAGCATTATTAAACCACCACTCACTTGCATACATTAGACAAATTCCTGCTGAAGTTGGTATTTGCAAATTACCAGAAGGTTACGACAGTGGTACCAAACATAATATGATCCCATTCGATAATGATTTCCAACGTCGTTTACGACCTTATGAACGTTGCCAGTGTTGTTAGGTTGAATCGTCCTAACATGGGTTGGTGACATTTTCTTTGGCAAGCTCTTAATATTTGCAAGTAAATTGGTCAGGAAGTGTATTTAAGCAAATAGTGGGGGGAAGAGGCGGAGGGGCAATAACCCCTGCCAGTTACTGCTGTCTATTCCTGCCCACTATTTTGTACAAGTTGACAGTGGCACAATAAAAGGTGCTTGGATTGTGAAAGTGTTTTAAGGGGCCATCATTAATCTCCATTTGCTTCCCCTGTATTGTAGAAACTCCTCTGGAAAAAGGGGCTATACCGGGGGGTGGGGGGGGGGGATGAAGAGTTTTGAAATACTTTCTATACTCGTATTTTAGTGTTGTCAGGCGGTTTGAGTTTCGGCACTTTAAATTCCCGCTTAGGCACACCAACTCGAGTTCAAAGGGTAACAGATACAGCTTTCCATTGCATATTTATTTCTTTATTCAGATGATATCTCTTCTTTTTTATTAAAGAATTTTCACATATGTGTCTTTGGAAATGAATTAATTAATCTTCTAACTTTATTTTTAGGTGGGACTATTCACGGAAATTGGGCCTCTTAACTGCTTCATCTCTAGACATGTAAGTACTTAACATTTACGTATATTTTAAGTAAAATATATATAAACTAGCGGAGTCGCTCGCTCATTCCGCGTCGTCTCACTCCCCTTCCCGCCCCCCCGCGGGCGCCCCCCCCCCCCCTCATTAAGTTGCTGTTCGGTCGGTAGATGGCGTCGTATGTTCGCGCTGCTGGACGTTGCGTTCTGGGCGCAGCTACTATCTCAGCGGGCCTTGGCTGCTAGTCTTATAATTTGCCGTTCCTTCGGTAGATGGCATCGTATGTCCTGCTGGCTGCGCTGCTGATGCAGATGACTGCTTCGTATGTCCTGCTTGCCGCTGCTGGCTGCTGCTGGCTGCCTTGCGGATTTTGTGTAATTATATATATAGACTAGAGGAAGCCCGTGCTACGCACGGGGCCGGTCATGAATTAAGTTTACAGACCCACTCCCCCCCCCCTTCTGGCCCCACTCCCACTCCCTACCCCCTCACTCCCACTCCCTCTCCCAACTCCCCACTCCCATTTTCGCACACACTGGCTAAGAAACGCTTTCACGGATTAAAATTTCTTCAATCCAATTTTTGCGCACACTGGCTGACAAACGGTGATTTTTGTTGGCCTCAGTCACTGAATCTGCGCATCCAGTGGCTGAAATCACAGGATGCACCGTTTAAAGAATGTGAGTGCTGAACCACCATATTTGCATGAAACAATTTTTCTGTGGGAAGTCAATAAATCAGCTTTCGTAGAACAAAAGTTGAAACCTTTAGCGCGGCTGCTTTGGCATTTTTCTTTTCTGGTAAAGGAAAGAAGTAAATCGCCGGCCTATGGCGGCCTAACAATGGCTCATTATTGTTTTGTTTTCACTCACAGAGCTTTGATTGTAAACGACTACTTTGCAAGATAGCAATGATCAGGCTCGTGCTCAGCAGTGATTGTTGTTGTCCACTTTGAAATAATTCAGCTCAGCTGTGAAAGCCTTCATCTGCGAATTAAATAAGCCACTGCATTGTTTCCAGCTGGCAATTTCGAGGAATTAACAACGAAGCTTAGTTTGATTTAAAACTATACGCATTTAGGTTCTTTCATTTTGCCCATCTTTCATGGATTCTTTCATTTTGCCCATCACCAATCAACGGTTTGGACGATAGTTTTCAGTCCTTAGCACGTGCGCCAGAAATTGTTAGGCCCCGTAGCAAAGACATTACACGTGCACGAAAACAATGAGAAGCGATTAAAGTGATTGTTGTCCTTCCGGTTTTCCTTTTAGTCTTCCTTTTAGCCGGCCTCCAGGATTATTATGTAGATTAGCCTAAATTATAAATGATGAAATACAGTTATACATATTTTAGAAACTTTGATTTACATGATTGTGTAACATTTGTATTTTTAAACGAAGCAAATGGCGTACATTCACTATTCGTATTTGGGGGAAACAAAAACACTAATCTGAGAAAGAAATAAAGAAGTCCGCCTCGACTACGACTCGAATCCATGACCTTCCGTTCAGTTTAGTGAGATGGTGTAACTGTAAATTTCACCAACTGCTTTTTCAACCAACCACTGCAGAATAACTTCTGGGTGCTTTTTGATTGTCATCCTTTAGTATAGAAAATGTTTGTCGGTGACTTCTTTCCCTCCAAGTTTGGTGGCCGTAACCCTATCTCTTCCCTACCCTTATTCTCTCCCCCCCCACCTCTTTTAGGCCGTTTTGTGATGATATTGTGAAGTGTAGGATATTCCTCTTAACCTGTAGTTGTTTTATTTTATTTTTTGCATTAAGCCTTGTACTATAATGGCAAAAACGCAGTACAAACAAAAATATAACTTAACAAAAAATTACATAAGAACTCGGTTTGTCTTTTAAAAAATACCTGTGGGCAGTCTGCTTTAGGTGTGGGGAAAAAAGGTAGTGAAAAAATGCTTCCATAGTTTGTTCTACACTATGTTTACAGGCAACTGACTGTATCACGCCACGTTTCCTTCCACTACGAGTGCAAAAACATGTGGATGTCACACGTCTAGACTCTACACAGTTACTGTTAGTGGGACATTTACGTGTTTTTTGCACTCGTGTGGAAGGAAACGTTGTGTCATACAGTAAGTTTCCTGCAAACATAATGTGGAACAAGGTATGCTACCGACCTTAGTTTTTATTTGGATTACGGGAACTAACCTTTTTCTTTCCTTAGGCTTATATTCCAGCAAAAACGTTCCCGTATAGTTCAGTTCAGTTCGCATAACTAGCTTCTGCTGACTTACGAAATGAGAATTCCTGCGAATAAACAGCAAACAACCAAAACAAAATTCTAGCCACTGGCTCGCTGCTGAGTCCCATCATTTTCTTCAGCCAATATGTGTTACGCGGACTGTGAGGATGCACCAACTTGAGGCTTGATGGATTTGGTGACTTACAACCCAGGCGTTGGCATGAGTTCTTAGAGGATTCTTTGCCGACAGATTCCATCTAACCTTTTCCCATTCATTACAAAAAAAAATGAACCCTTCGAGTTTGCTCTCTAGATGGCAGACAAAGCACTAGATCCCCGTCAAAAGCTGTAGGAGTTAAGTAACTGATTTAGCGATAAATTGCTTTTGTGCATGTGCTGGCTTTTATTTTGTTTTAAGGTAACGCCAAGGGCGAAGCATTTTGCGTGATTTGATTTATTATTATCTGCAACTTGAAAATAAACAAAGCAGAGAGGCACTTTGCCAAGGCAGTAATTCAACAAGCCTCTACCGTTCATCCTTAATCGCATCGTGACAATAAACTCGACCGCAATTTGCCTCTAATGATGCAGCGTCCCCTTCCCCAAGGCTATAATTCTGCACAGACCCAGAGCTTTCGTCGCCGCCTCAACGGTTTCACTGGGCGATTCCATCAGATTTTCCAAATTTCGTAGCTGCACAATTGCTGTTGTTTTGAAAGTAAGAGTAGGAGATGTTTTCTGTTTTTTTTTTTTTTTTTGGGGTAGGTTTTTTTTTTTTTATTACAGTATTTAAAAGCTTGTAATAAATTTGTAAATATAGTTATTAAAAGAATGGGCATCGAGTAGAAAAAAAATCGTACGGAGATTTAGATGTTTTGGGAACAGGTGTGGAGGAACGATGATAGTTAAATTAAGTAAAACAAGTAAATTGCAGGCCATAAAATTGCCCAATTTTTTTTAAGACTATTGTTATGGGGATCAGTAAACTCTTTGCTTTGATATGTAGGACTTGACTGAGAGGCATAGCCAAACTTTAATGATGGATCTTATACTGTAAACAAATATAGAAAGACCAAGCAACTGACAGAGCGAAACGAATATGGTTTCAGCAAGCAAAATAGCAGAAACTTCTGCTTATTTGGGGTTCCATTCCACTGAATGTGAGACACCCGGGCCTAGGCTTATTTTTGCCAATTAATCAATTTATATTAATTAGCTCTCACCCACAAAGATCTCTACACAGACTGTTTTGCCCTTGTTTGGGCTCGCCAGTAGAAATTGATATAAAATAACCAAGCAACTAGTATTTCATAAACTTTTATGAAATATTGGCAATCTGTGCATTTACGGCCGCTTTTATGCAACAATCCTTACACACTCGCTGAATGCTCTTTGCTGACCTATCTTCACTGATTAACAATAACCAGTTTCTGCTAAGGGAATGCCGAAATGCTGAATTTTCGTTTATTTTTCCTTGTTTGTTTATTACATATTTAATTGTATCGTATTGCCATAGAAGAATCACGTAACTCATTTTTGTTACATAACGATCGACTTCAACAATCTCACTCAGTGTCTTGTCTTAGTTAATGATATATTTGATATTTCTTGCCTTTACAAAGCATCTGTGTTCTAGCTGCATGCACATTGCCATATCAATGAATCGTAGAGACATGTTCTTGTTGCTCGAGACACGAAGTATGATGAACTTCACAATATGAAAATAATTTCTACTGTAGTAAAAATTGGTGAACTCTTACCTAAATGTCAGCATTTGATGCTTTATTTGCGAATCAACAAAGCCAAAATTGCTACCATGTTGAAACTTAAATGCCTGCCACACATAGGCTCCTTTCCACCATGATTTGATATCCACTGAAAATTATTCTTTCTCACGAGAATAACCAAATTGAGAAAATAACAATTAACACATGGGTCACATTGCCCGAGAAGGAATGCCTGCAGGTCAGTGCAGTCTATGCTCCGTCAGCAACAGAATGTAGAGTTTGATGATGACTGACATGCCACATGTCCTCTCAGGCATGATGACCATGACAGCCATTATCAAGGTCAGCAACTAGAGTGCGGTAATGTGGGTAGTAATGTGGTAATGTGTGCCTTAAGACGACAGTAGCATGGTGTTTTCTCAGCATTAAATACTTAACAATTATTGTCAGAGAAAACAAATCATGTTGTGGGTAGTTGCCTAGGTAACCAGACAGCTGGAGAAGGATGGGCCTGAACCTAGAGTAGGCGCTGTTAGTCTCCTAACGGATTTTTTTATAGGGCACTTGGGAACTATCACTGCCAATGACGAAGTGATTCTACCAACTAAATGCGGATTTCGGGAAGCAAAATTACCGTCAGTTTTTCTGAATGCTTTACGTACAAGTTACGGGAAACAAGAGTATTCTGGCACTGTCTACTGCACACTACTCTACCATTTACACTAACGGATGAGGCAGAATAGTGATGAGAAGTAAAAAGCCAATAAGGTGCATAAGCATACAATAAAATGCGACGTTTCCAGTCAGATACGATTCTTTATCAAGCTTTACTTTGCACTAGGCTAAAAGTTGAAATATGTTAGTAGCATTGGGCAAAACCACAAGACCAACAAAAGCATACAATTTAGAAAACTAAAAGTGAACTTAAGCCAAGGTGAAACCTGGCAATAGGAAGCCCAGACATTACTTCCTGTAAATGCTGGTCATAAGTTCTGTGGACGGTGGCCGCTGTGGTTTATAGGGCAAAGTTCCCTGGTGGAAAAAATTCTTAAATTATTAGAGTTTTTGCAAGATAGGAATATATTCAGATAATTGTTATTTTCAGGCATAAGATAATTACGTACTGCGGGCTGTTGAGCTAAGAAGCAAATTGTTTCAAAACTAATTCTTGATTAGTAAAATTTTTCGTATTAGTAAAATTTGCGTATTCTCCGGGTTGGGGTTGTGCCCTGTCTTGATCTGGTGTTGCACAAGAGTTTGTTTTATTGTTATACTTTAAGTTATATTTTATCGTTATATTTAACGGTATATTTTATCATTAAGTTTTATCGTTATATTTTAAAACAAACTCAAGACGGAAACCCCCCGACCTGGAAAATGCGCAAATTCTCTTTCATGAAAATTTGACCAATCAAGAATTAATTTAGAAACAATTTGCATCTTAGGTCAATGGCCCCCAGTACATAATCATCTTATTCCTGAAAATAAAGTTATCCGGATATATTCCTATCTTGCAAAAACTCGGAATTAATAATTTTTCCAGCCGGTGGACTTTGCCTTATAAACCCCAGCAGTCGCCTCCCACAGCACTTACGACCAGAATTTGCAGGTAATGTCTAGGCTCCCTGACTTAGGCTCACTTTTAGTTTTTAAAAAAATCTATATTTTTGTTGGTCTTTGTGGGGTCGCCTAGTGTTTTTAACATGTTTCTACTCTTTTTAGCCTAGTGCTAAGTATAGCTTGATAAAGAGTCATATCCGCCTCGAAACGTCACATTTTATTGTATTGAGTACCTTATTGGCTTTTTAATTCTCATCACTGTTTTGGTGCTTTTTTCATCTATCACAGAATAGTGGTGGCAGTTCAGAGGGCTGTTTATGACTGGGCAACTCTCCAGAATGAATTCTATACTGAATTTGAAGACCTGAATTTTGCACAAGGATTATGGAAAGAGCTTGATAGACGTACACAACCTGGAGACGAATCTTTATTATTGGAGGTTAGATCCACGAGCAGACAAGATTAGAAAAGATCGAAGAGCAAAAAAGATTAGTCGGGTATTGGACCAGTCTTACCCAGACTTCATATATTGCATTTTGGAGATATCAGTTTGATTCTGTGCAACAATTGCCCTAGATGTGAAAGGAATTGGTATGTTCTTGTTCCAGCAAAGAACTTGAACCACTTCTCACGAATTTTTAGTCTGTTGAGCCAGTTTTGGCTTGAGTTGAGCACAGTTGAGGCTGGACAGCAGAAAAGTCACACTCAGCTGACATGCTATAAAGCACCGTGTGCAATTCATCTAGAGCCTCAACTGTAGTGATGTGGTACTCTCGAGCGGAGCTTCTGTTTCAATGTTTTTATGTAGGTAAATACCATAAAGATTCAACAGCTGAGAAAGCGCGCAACTCAGCAAATAGGTGACAGCTCTCAAAATGGTGCTCAAGTTCAGTCAGCCTAGGCAGAAAAAACAAACATCGTAAAAGGACAAAGAAAGGAATCCTTTCACAGCCAGTCATTGGAGCTCATGCAGCCGTGACGTACAAAATCCCAGTGACAATTGCTAATGTATTAATTTAATGTGCAAAGAAAATTTCTAAAACAAAACAAAAAAATAGGGGAGTTGCTGCATTTGTAAGCAGAGCCGTGTTCACATGCGACGTTAAGTCCATCTTGAGTGCAGCTGGTGTAGTATCTTCTGAATCCCTCATTGCGTAACTCCTGTTGTGTTGGTATGGGGTCTTCTAGGGTAATCCCACGTTGATCTTCCTTGGTAATCCTACGTTGTGAATTTAAACTCGATAATACGGTAGTAATACCCTGTTCATCCATCCGAATCAATTCCAGTAATATTTACCCGGCCTATCACATTAGGCTGGTTTTAAAAGTTTGCAAAGCACAGGAACGAAACCTTCATGTCAAAATAACATGAGATGGGGCTTGTGTTGCAGAGTATTACAAAACGCTGATTCATGTGTTCGTGGTGCGAACACAGGTGTGTCGTGCTTTCCTGTTAAGTTTTCTAAATAAGGCTGGTTGCTGCCTGAAGACGAGCATTCAGTCGTTTTAAAAATACTCTGTTTTTGGGTCATAATTTGGTGTTCTGCTGCCCGAAGTGCCACTTAAGCAGAACTTTCTCTATAAAGTGTTTGTCAAGAGGGCAATCACCCATTCAAGATTCAACTTCAAAAGGACCATGACCATGTTGCTTTTTGAGCACCTTGAAAGTGAAGCTTTGGTTCATGCTTCTCTTATACATTTTTAAAACTTAAAATCAGCATTGATTACTTGTCGGAAGTTCGCTTTGAGTTAGCAAGGTGACATAAAAGCTGCATGACACGCCTCTAGGTTGCCTAATATTTGAGAAGACAAAGATTATGAATTGATATTTGGGGTCTCTGACCTATGCTCATCAGTATTCATGGCAGTGTTTCCTGAAAAATCGTTATAATTTTCGTCGTCATCGTGAACGTTTGATGGTTGAAGAACACCCCAGCAGAATTTGCGCGACACGCAATGATACGTTGCGGACAGTTGAAGCCCGCTGTGGACAAATTTTGGCCAAATTTCTGCCGTATTGTCAATTTTTCCGATCTTGATATTACAATACACGATTTGAATGGTCTCAACGAGACCTTTCAGTTGGTGGAGTAGCCAGATCAATACGGTAAAGCACTGAAAAGTTATTCAATAAAACCAAGAAACATGTGGGTAAAAAAAATAATAAAAACAGATTAGCTGCAGACAATTTTTTTCCGACAATTGGTGTCACAGACAGTGGCAGAAAATTCTGCTTCTGGGAATAACACCCAAATTGAGCAAAAACATGCTGTTTTCGTTTTCCTCCGGAAGTAGTTTTTCAACTTGGTTTATGCGTTCAGCCAATGGAACGTTTGCAGTGTCCGCCCAATTCTGTGAATCCCATTCTCTGATTGGTGTCTGCCTATGTCGACTGGTAGTTCCACTCTATCAAAGTTGAAAGGAATCATCCCGTCCCCTGCTCTAACTGCGGATGTGCCCTGACTGGATTCTGGCATCAGCACTCACTTAGCAAACTCCGTAGTTTTTCCATGGCTGGAAATGATAAATTTTGAAAAGTGGCATCTCGCTTCCAGTGTAACTTAGAATGAGAGGCTCACTACTCCAAAATGTGTGCTTTAACTGCCCTCAACACGGGAGTGTAAAGCTCTGCTGTGTCTAAAATTGGCGATGTGCTCTTAATCAATAGGTAATGTCATTTTCTTTTCCCAAATGGCGTCGTATTCTGCTGAAAAAGAAATAACTCCAGGCCCTCAATAAATGGGCAGATATCCTTTTCAAACAGATTTCTTTTTGGAGTCTAAAATCGTGGGACTTGAAATTTAATCAGACTTGATTCCTCGATATAAGTATTGGGATTTACTTCCAATTGTAATATCGTGTAGTATGCGCTATTACAATATCATATTCGGAGATGTCGATAGCCAAGTGTTGTATATGATTTGAAGTCCTCACGTCAGCAGAACTAAAACTAAAACTTGTCTCCGTTCCTATTCAATATTTTTCAACCAACGTTGGCTAGATAGTAGATAAGTATGGAAGTATATTATTTTATACCAATATGCAGTTCTGTGCAAGAGTAAAAGTAGGGAGCTACACGTAAATTTGACTGTTCCGTGTTGTTTTGTTGTTCTGCCACCGTTTCAGAAAAAAACTACTGCACCTTCCTAAAATCTGAAACGTGGTGTAAACCAGTAATTCGTTCTCCTTCATCTTCAAAGAGACCACTTTTCAATTGGTCGAGCCATTCCGGAGTTACGCGACACTTTTTTTTGTAATTTATTTAATAACTCGATGTGCCTTTTAATTACAAAAAAACTACTATCGGTTAAAAAAAATCACTTCAAATTCAGGACGAAGGCACGCAGGTGCGGTGCTGAGCCTATCGTACCGGATGCTTCCAAAATGGAAATTAAAAAAAAACACGGTTCCAAAATTCTGGACTGGATTCCCAGGTGCGGCATTGTTTGCCGACTAATGGTAACATAATGCAAAAGTGAATGACTAAACAATGGTATTCGGTTCGCTTCCAATTACCCTACTTGCTGTCCTCCATAGGACCATAGTACCAGACTTGATCTGTTTGATCTGTTAGCTGCTTCTGAAATGGTATTCTATCGCAACTCAAATGAACTTCCGAATATGTCGTGTGTTGATTCTCGCTATGGTTTACTGCTAATCCCAAGACCATGTGCACTGTCTCTCTGCCTGCTGCTTGTAGGTTGTGCCTTTTTATAAGGGAAAAACTGAGTTCCAACGAGTTCGCGTGCGCCGGATGCAAGTCGATACATGACGTGTGTCTTTGCATTTGCGGGAAAGGCGCCTTATGGGTTTGCCTCTAGTGCCATGATGCCACAACCGGGGTAAAGTGCTTTTCAGAATAACATTCATTATCAGCATTTTAGGCCATCAAGTCTTCCGTGAACTAAGAATAAGAAGCTTTTCAGAATATAGGTCTCAGCCAAGTTTCTTAAGTCGGAAAAGCGGGTTATTTGAAATGAGTTCTGAAGTTTTGTCGTTTTCTTTGACGTTTGGTTTAAATTTTTCCAAAGTTGCTGCCATGAAACAAAAATAAACATGTATTGGCATTTTGTAGGATTTTTTTCTACGTTCAGTTTACTTTTTAAGGGAAATGGGGTGGGGGGGGAGGATTTGTATTAACAAATTAATGAAGAAATAGCGAACGTCTCGTGCTCCTCTCATCATTCTTTTCTTCGCTTATTACTGTTTTGCTGAGACGAATAGAAAAGTAAAAATCCTGTTAGCCATAGCAGACATTGCAACTTAATTGCTGGCACACAAGATGGGAAACTTGGGAGCTCTCAGATGCTTCATAATTGACTTCACGATTGATTTTTTTTTTCTTTACTCGTTTTCCTTGGGCGAAGAGGGTGTTTAGGGGGAGGCGAGGTACGAGTTGAGCATTTTCGACTGACTCGCGTTGAGTAGTGGGCGTGCGACTGCTGGCGCCATCAGCGGGAACTATCAGCAGCTTTGCCTTGCGTTCCTTGTGTGTCTCTAGCTTGAGCGTGTGTTGAATCTGCCGCCCAGTCCCCTATTGATTTGCACTAAGAGGCTTTGCAAACACGCCAGCCCCGAGATTTGGTTGTAAATTTGGCTGAACCATGTGTTTGGCCTCTCTGCTCGACGCGTCTCTTTCCATTTTCCTCTTCCACCCCCACCACCTGATTCCGCCCGGCCCTCCTTCTTGCTTTTTCTCCTAGGATGGACTTCGCCGTAAGTCCTATGATGTCATTAAACCGCCTCCCCCCCCCCATCCGCCCTACCCCCACTCCACTTCTTACTCAAAAAAAGATCACGTACGCCCATTTTTCGTGGTCGTGCCGTGGCCTTTCATTTGTGACTAGAATTGACCGTTAATTGGCTGCCATCTCTTTTTAATTTCGTGTCTTCTTTTTTTGTTCTCGTTCTCGTTTTTGCTCCCTGACGTCCGCTGCAGTCCATTCCATCCGACATGCAGTTCGATCCCAACTCAAATCCGCCCTGCTACAAAACTCAAGATGAGGTAAGTTCTGTTTGTAGGTCTTTTCTTTTTTGTTCCGTGAACTTGTTATAGAATGTTTTATTTGGTCTAGCATAACCGGGTCAGTCCCGGAGTGTCCAAATGTGACCGCTACGAGATGGAGAGGGACAAGTATTCCCAAGGTACACGCGACTTTTGTAAGGGGTCCGGACCCCAGCAAAGCAAGTTCCCAAAGCCTAGTACTATAGTCTCTAACGTAAGCAAAAGTTGAATTGCATCCTTAAAAACAATGCCTGGGATGTAATGCGTAATTGAAAGAATTAGGTTGAACGTTATATCCTCCTTTTATTTTTTTGATTCTTTGGTTAATGTTTTAGCTATTAATTTTTGTGTGATTTTTTTTTATCAACCTAACCCACAGTTTGCTTTAGATGAGCTCTAGATCATTTAGTTTGCTTCAGATGAGCTCTAGATCATTTAGTTTGCTTTAGATGAGCTCTAGATCATTTAGTTTGCTTTAGATGAGCTCTAGATCATTTAGTTTGCTTCAGATGAGCCCAACTCATCTGAAGCAAAGTAATGCTCGTTTAGATTACCGGCTCAATTTTGAATGACACAAGGCGTTTAGCAGCAGAACGAAGCGTAAACACGATGAATTACCATGAAAACTCCGATTGTAATAATGCGATTATAATAATGCCCTAGATTTTGTACTGTATAGGCCGTAAAAGATTCCATAGCTGCTAAAGGGCCTGGCAGTCTCTCCCACTACCCTACCCGCCATTGACTGGCAGTATACTGCTAGGCCCCCATTTCTAGTCACTGGCCAGATAAGCTTCTTCATTCGCTACCCTGAGCTTTGCCACCACTCAAGCAGTATGACGAAGATTAAAAAGTAAGATTTACATTGTATTAGAATTTTGAGTAGGAAGAGTGGAAACTAAGCCGTGTCATCATGGCTTAGCGCTAGGACGATGGCCTTCGGTTATTTGACACTTCTCGAACCCTTTGGCTTTGCGTCCTGTTTAAATAGTATCCAATACAGCACCATTTGGATTGCTACAGGATAAACACATAACATGTCCTTTATTCGTGGCACGGAAATTCCTAGGGCTATAGAAAGGGTACTGGAAAAAGAGATCAGTAATTGAGTGCTTGTTGTTCCTGACTGCATCGGAACTAGTAAAGGCGTATAGGAATGAAGGCGTGAACTAGGCATAGAAGAGGTGGAAGTGAAGGCGTAAATTGTCTCTTAGGTTGTTAGGGTCGTTTTCAGTCTTCTGAAATTAAAGCACAGATGAAAGGATATTTTACGCTTTTTTTGTGTGTTCTGTTAAAGTAGTAGCCCCAGTAAGGGAAAAATTCTCTCATGCAGTGGTGGCTGTAAAATATTCGTTTGAAATGTGAGGGAATAAGCAGAACAACATGAGCTTGCAAAGGTTCCAAGAAGCATAATGAGTCGGAACTGTCCCAAATGAAGAAAAGAAAGGGGAACTCGGCAACCGATTACGATGTAAAAAATAAAGACGGGAAAGGAAATGCTGCACAGTCCTTTTTGTTGCAAATGTTAGTAGCTGGGCAACGAATGAGCTTCTGGACAAAACCTAGCCATGAATTATGAACAAACCTTGAAAACTAATTCCAAAAGGAAATTAAAGAAATGAAGGTGTACTTTAGTACACACAAACGTGAAGAATGAAAGAATTAAGAGCTGAAAACAAAAAGATAAAATTCGCAATATGGAATCACAATTATAATGATAGTAAATTAAAAAAAAAAAAACAAAAAAAAATAACAAGGATGTAACTGACTACTTAACAAGAACCTACAATTGATCTCAACTTAACGATCAGTAATGATAGAATCAGAAACATTATTAACCATGTTTACTACCGAAAAGGTGATAAAATTCAAGATGTCGTGCAACTTATAGCAAATGGTTTTGGCCTAAAGAACAGAAGGCCAGATAGTATTTCAAAGGTCATAGGATACCAAGTAAAAAAAGTAAAGCTAAGCTGACACCAACCAAACTGCAATTCAAGCATCTTGAAACTTTCTGGCTTTTTGTAAGGAAAAACATGTCACAAATGACCAGATGGCAAGAACAAAAATATGTGATTCGCTTTGTCTGGTTCTGAAGAGGTAAACTGCTAATGTAAAAAAAAAAACTAAGAGGACGAAAAGTCTGGACTGCAAACTTTGAAAAGGGGAGTTTTGCTGTTTAACTGCAACATACCACCTTTCATAAACAACATCTACAACGATTTTTGGGAATTACTTTATGATACCAGTAAATTCAAAGATCTAAATTTCTTTCATGCATTACAACAATGACTTTGCTCAACTCAATCATTAAATTTGTTGACTTATCTCTTTTGCTTCGGTCTTACTTTTTGGCCAACAGCAATATACAACAGTGACCCTCGATACAATCAATTCTTGACTCTAGCTTTGTCCTCACTTCTTTGCTCTGAAACTTTGGCTTATAGTGTACCACCTTTACAATATAGTGCACTACCTTTACAATATAGTGCACTACCTTTACAATATAGATGGCTGACTATGAATCTGGTGGTTGTAAACAGAAAGTACTACTCGCGGCATTGGGATTCTTGTACTGGCCTCTAGTCGGGTAAAAGAGTTGCAATTGACTCTAGTGATGGTTTTATTGTAACGTGAACTTTTGATGCTATACTGTAACTATACCAGCTACAAACTAAAGCGAGTTTTTTAGAGCTATGAATGTTTAATGAAAACTTGATAGTAATGAAAGTATTGTCGTTCGTGGTGATATAAATACTGATATTCTGATATTTACAACAAAAAAATTAAAAGTGCCTTAAATATTCGAATATGCTTGCCACTAATGGTTACGAACAACGTGTCGAGGTGGGGAAATGCCACCTCCATCTTGAACACCATTCCCGCCACCTCGTCCTTGAACGAATTCTTCTGTAATCTCTAATTTTTTTTCTTTTCTTTTTTGTGCACCTTTTCTGTTGTTTTATGTGTTTTTATTTATTTTTTTGCTGTGTTTGCTCTGATTGCTGGTGTTTTTAAAAATGTATGTTGGGTTTGTTAATAAATCATGTAGGGCACTCAGAATACCTTAGCATGTATCGATTCACCTACTAGAGTTAAATTTAGGGAACATTATCACTAACTCATACATTAACCGTATTTTCACTTCTATCCCAAAATACTTCCCTTTAGTTTTTAGCTTAATGCTCTATGCCCAAACCTTTAAACTTAATGCTGCTTTAGCTCCCCAGCTAATATTGCCACCTGTCCCACCCTTTTCGTTTGGGTTGGGTTCAAACCGACACGGTCATGTGTTTTACTGGACAACACAAACTCTCTAATCAAACACCTTTCGAAAATGTTTTGGATTGAGTTGGAGCTCTGTTCGCATAAAGAGACTCCGATGACAAACATGCCGCATGCAGAACATGTGGGACATGTAATATAATTTACGTGTTAACCCGTGCGACGTTTGCATCCAACACACTGAATATCACTAGTATTGGGGGGGGGGTTGTGGCTTAGTGGCACGTTGACAGCTAGGTCATTAGCGCCAACCACAGTCACAGTGCACGGTATAGTGGCCAAGTATTGAGAAAACGTAGCGTAAGTCGGACTAAAAACAGTCCCAACGACAACGTTCGGCCTAGTTGAATTCATATTGTAGTTCTATTGACAGTAGACTAACTTCAACAGAGTTGACGTTGACCCCAGTAAGATTTTATTGACGAAAGACTCGGAGTATGCTCCGGATCTTCAATGCTTATCTATTGCAGGGGTCGCAGCCAACCTATAAAAACCTATATTTTAATTTTGACTATATTTTTGCCAAAATAACCTATAAAACCTGTAATAACCTATATTTTTTAAAAGCTGGTTCTGGGACAATGTAATTTTGAATTACAATCTCATCCTTTTAGTTATTTAATAAACAAAATCGGTTGACTACATCCTACGTCCCGCGAGGTTGCCTTTTCGTGGAGTCCGAGCGCACAAAACTAAAAGTTGGTTATCGACAGGGTACTCTTACAAACCACACACACACCCGGGAAAATGTAATTGAGGATGAGTCGCACACAAAAAAAAAATTAAATCGTTATTTATTATCATTAGTACTATCATTACAGTCGTAGTTTAGTAATATGTCCCTATGAAATCATGGCCTGCTGTTTGAGCAGCATTACGGGTATAAAACATATTCCTGATCGCGGTGGACCTTTCAGATATCAACTACAAGCGTGTTTTGTTAACACGTGGTTTGTCCGTGCAATGGTTTGGCAAAAATGTTCGTTTTGAAGAATCCAAGGTTTCCTCACAGTTTTGAATAATTTTAAGATAGTTTTAATTGAGTCGGAATGATTCGTGGAGTCTCAATGAGAGGTATCGCATTAAAAAAGTTTATTTGCGAGTAGGTACTTGAAAATTACACTTGATTTAGGCCCCTTCGTGTTTCGTGCTGCACTGATTTACGTCACGCACAAGTGCCTTATTAAAATTCAAGAGTTTATTTGCTGGTTGATGCTATAAAGGTAATAATGTAAGCACATAGGAGCTCTTCATGAACTGCAAAGAATCCCATTTTTTTTAGGTGGGGGGGGGAGCTGGTAACTCCCTACAACTGCTGGTTTAAAATTAAGTGTGCGTAGTCATTTTATTTTATTATTTTCAATGTGTTATCATGGGGATGCGAGGGGGTGGGTGGCAAGGGAAGAGGATCAGAGGAAATTATGGGGGTGGGGCTTCATTAACTTTTCAGGTTTTGTACGTGGCAGACGGGTCACACATTTATTTTACCCCGTAAAAGTAGCTTAAAGTACCTTAAAGTACCTTAAAAGCCACTGACTAAACTGGCGAAAGATACATTTCTGGACTTCAAAGGTGACATTTTCAGCAGTCAACATTTCTAAAAACGTCTTGGCATCTGCCTCCCCCTCCCTTACGATGTAAATGTTTACTTTTACATAATAAAAAGAAAGAATTTGAGATTTCATATTTTATTAGGCTACCATTTCTTACCAATAGATGACGCTGTTAGTAGTGCTTTAACTGATCTAATTTGTACGCATATATATTTTTTTGTCCCTAAAAAGATAGATTTTTTATCAAAAAAGGCAAAATGAGTTAAACTCCTAAAAACAGCATGTAGTGACAAGAAATAATACAAAAAATGGTAAATCGCAAAGTTATTATTTTTATTGTATAAAATGCTAAATGCAAAGGATTTTAATTTCGCTTTCTGTATTTACAAGAGTTGAAAAATATGTGTGCTTATCTGTAGGCCTATGTATATTATCAATCTGCATCAAATGTGCATCATCAATGTACATCAAATATGTGCATGCTTATTCCTTTACTCCTCTTGAACTAAAGCACCGACAAAGATGATAGTAGCACCAAATGATATTACTCCTTGGCTAGACCTATTTTCATTGCTGTAACTTTTTTTTTCTTAGCCTAAAATACACGAAAAACTGCTCTGAAGACATCAAAATTCGATTAGCCAAACTAATCAGAAAAAAATAAACTAAACTATATGAAGCTTGGATCGACACCAATAGTGAGTGAGCAAAGTGAAGTAAATCACATTATTTGCCCTTTAAATAATTAAATAAACAAACAAAAAAAAACTATATAAAAGCCTATATATTTGCTGAAAAATAACCTATAAAAACCTTTATTTTTAATGTTACAACCAATTTTTTAACCTATATTTTTAAATAAGAGGTCTGCGAGGCCTGCTATTGATTCAATGAACTGCATAAGTGCCACACACAGTAGGCACTTTAATAAGTGGTTATGCATCTAAAATAAAGTCTACCGTGCGGGATGGAGATTTATGTCAGTTAGACGAGGAAGAACCGCTTTCAACGGATTCCAATCAAGTTGGCGACGCAAAAATGAGCTCTGAGCTCGACCGCGTGTCCCAGTTCGTTCGATCCCATCCTATTGCCCGGACGCAGTTCATCGAGAGTGAACCCCCTGATGGCCTTGAATTTAGTGCTGATTCAACCACTAAATATTTTGTATACAGCTGAACGAGGTCAGTTGGCATTATCTTTATCATTATCTTTACGATCATATTTGTACGAAAATTAAAAACACACTACCTTAAAAAAAAAAAAACCATGGCTCTCCCAGTACTTAATTGACCAAATTGATTATAAAAATAATCTATACAAAAATAATTAAGAAGACAGAAAATCGGGATATAGATCTGATTGATGAATATCAAAAAACAAGAAAAGCTACTCAAACCAAGCCCTGTTCACTCGCTTCGAATGATTGTTGCGGTGGCGGGAGACGTTCATGCTATCACATGTATCCGCCACACGTACTTCCAGGCAAATTGAAAGCTGAGACCAAGACTGTTGGCGGAGAAACAGTATTTAAAGCAAAATTTTTTTCGTTCAGGAATACACTATACGTACATTATTCAAACATCGAACTAACGTGCAATCTACCGAACAGTAATTATGTTTGTACGTTGCGTAATTGTTTAAATTTATCGAGGGCGAAACACAGGCCGGTGGATTAAGTGCTCTTGCTGCTCTTCTGTCCTGAGCTGGTCGCGTGTGGCTTGTCTGTTCTGCTTTTGACGCTCTGTTGGCTAATTTACGAACCTTAATAAACGTTAGAGTGGGGATAGAGCTGGTGTTTGAAAATGTAGCGAGTGAATCATCCCGAACAAAGTGAGTTGTTAATCCAAGCTGAAACTATCTTAAAGCGTGTTAAAAATCAGGATTATGAATGGCTGCTGCTACATACAAACTGTCAGAAGAATGAACAATTTTGGAACCAGATTAACCAGGTTACAGGAAAAGCAAAAATTAAGCGCCGCGATGAAGATGTCAAACAAAGTTTCCCAAATATTGCTGCTGAAACAATTTGTGATAAATTTAACAATAACTTTGCGAACGTCGTTCCAAATCTGAGAACAGAAAATTATCATAAAAAGTGTGTTTTCAAAAAGTTAAAAGCCATAAAAAAAAACATGACGTTAAAGACTCATTCATTGTCTTTCAGCCGGTTTCAAATGAAACAATTGTTATGTTGTTACTGGTATTGACGGTATCCAGTTTAAACATTGAAAGAATAGTCTTCATAATTCTTCAGACGTTTTGACAATACTGATAAACTGTATTATTGATATATAACGAAACTTGGCCTAATTCTGTGAAAAGACAAATTCGTCTACCGATTAAGGTTCTAAGATGACATTAACAATTTTCGACCAATATCCTTCTTACCTCTTTTAAACAAAATAATTGAAAGATACCGCTTTAACCAATTTACTTCTTTTCTCCATAAATATAATGTTTTTAATGAAAAGGTATTTGGGTTCATAAGTAATAAAAGTACGACCGATGCACTTGAAAAAACAAACGAGTTGATTTCTATGTCATTTCTTGTTGGAAACTGTTAAAGCAGTCCTTATTGAATTGAGGCCATCAACCATAAGAAACTTGTTAAAATTCAGGTCTTTAGAGGTAAATATTCAATATACTAAAAAGCTACTTGAACAACCGACTGATCACAAAACTTTGCGCAAGTGTTAGTGATAATCGAAATGTTGATTTTGTGTACATCAGGGTTCAGATTTTGAACCTTTGTTGTTTTTAATTTATGTTAGTGATGTCGTGGGTCACATAACAAACTTGTTTGATACTTTTTCCTGAAGAATCATATCTCTATCGAGAGGTCGAAGCTTATTATGGAACATAAAAAGCTAATTTGACAACATTAATATCTGGTGTTTTGATCATGATT
This sequence comes from Lithobius niger, assembly GCA_023313725.1. Lineage (NCBI taxonomy): Eukaryota > Metazoa > Arthropoda > Chilopoda > Lithobiomorpha > Lithobiidae > Lithobius > Lithobius niger. The sequence goes on from JAHWFP010064435.1 coordinate 51,419, forward strand.
TGCTAATAAATAAAACTGAAACGATTTCTGTTTATTTTTTTTAATTCTCCATATTTTAAAGATACTACACCAGTTGATATTTTCATTCTTTCTGTAAAATGCAATAATAGACTGTACTGTAATTTAATTTGTGTAACTATGTAATATTACTGAAGTCTGAAGCCAATTACGTAGGTTTGGAAATTTACTCCTGCTGGAAAATTGTAATTCAGACCGAAGAACTTATTAAGCGAGTCAGATAACTTATGCCATCTATTTTATTTACCGTATTTTAAATATACTGATCGATAATAATAAAAAGGCTTTCGTGAGGCCTTGGTGGCTATAGTCACTTGCTTATGGTACACGCATTTATGCTTTCGCATCTTACTTGTTGATTAACCATTAGTTGCATGAATTAACTTCTGGTACTTTTTTTTTAAGTACTATAATATGACAGTTTGGTCAGTCGTGGTATTTGAACCAGCGTTCACTTGCTTTGGAGACGAGAATGGTGACCACTGAGCTGTTGCTGCTTGGTATCCCTGTGGCCTCCTCACATGCTTGCAATGCGAGTTGGAACTTAGTTTTTAACGTTCAGTCAACTATTACCAATTGACAACACCGCATGACTTGGGGATAATAGATTGAAGAGAACCAAGAATAAACTGGCTATGACACACTTTTCTAAAGACAATTCTTCAAAAATCCACTGATGAATTGTTTACCAAGCACATAATCTTAAAATTTATACATGAATAATAAACATACTTATCAGTCGGTATTTAACTTAAAACTTCTTATCAACGCCCTTGACAACGCAGTTATGATGGTGAGCATATGTTCAGTTCTATCGTTACATTAGTCTACATTTTGGCATATCGGTCTAGCCAATGAGAGAGTTCTAAAAATATTGACACGTGACAGTAATGGAAGCAGTCGGTTCTGGTGCTGAGCTTTTAGGGCAGTTAATGAAAATCCTCAGTGACGTACAACAGCTTTTGGCTTGGATCCTCTTAATATCACTTAATATCAATTAGCTCTCACATATTCTTTTTGCTCTTGTCCTCTTCAGTCGTCTGAAATTAAAAGTACAGATGAAAGAATAAGTAACATTTTTTTTGCGTTCGTTTGCCCACACGTAAATAGATTACAAAACTAACTGCGACCGAAGTAAACAAGAATTGTAATTTTTTTTTTTTTTAGAAAAAGAGAGAAAAAAAACCGAACACAACTAGTTTAGGTGGTATTTGGCCTATTTTAAAATGAGATTTGCAATAATGTTTGGTCATCTGCTATGTTGCGCTCTTAAGACTTGAAACAGATTGTGTGGAGTGAACTTGAGGATTTTCTTTTTCTTTTACCATTCCTTGGGGATTTCGTAGCACTAAGATTTATGAAACCCTCACTCTGGGATTACGGGGAGCTCCTAACGGAAACGCCAATATTTATACACCAGTCTTGATTCCCAAGTGGACCAGAAACTTCAGGAGCTGCTCCCAAAGTAAACCAAACCGTTTTAGAGTATTTTTCTTGAAGGAACTCTGTAAACAACCCTATCGAAGGCTGTCGTCCGACTTCTCAGGGGAAGCGATGAGTAGTAGTCGGATATAAGCTGCCATAATCAATAGAAGGTTGAACTTATTGACCGGTAAATCATTTGTGAAATGCCAACAACTTTCAGCTAACCTAAATAAACAAGTTTCAGTTAATTTCCCTACTGCCTTTCTGTTCTCTTCGTTAAGCTAGCCTTTTATCTGTCAACATTAGAGATCAATATTAAAGGTACATGCTCAGTTTTGCAACATTAGTTCAAACACGTGTAAATGTTGCAAAGACATTTATTTTCCTACGTTTTCCCTTATGAGAAACGGTTTTGCTATATTCACTCTGACCTATATGTATTTCAATATTGCAAAAGCTATTTCGCGCAGGGTGCTCGAAATTAGTGAGACGGTATGTTCTTTAAGAATTTTTTTTTTCAAGACGCCACTGGCTGGTTAGGCTAACTCACATTAATTAATCGCCAGGTATATTTCTGCATATCGCCACAACGCACTTTTCCGTGTCGAATCCCAAATTAAATCTTTTTATGTTGAAGTAATTCCCACTCACAGTATTCCTATAGAGCAATTTATAATACTGTTTGGGAGCATAACTCATTTTGCAAAAAAAAATGACAACTGACATAAAAACAAAGCTTTTTTCGTTGAAAAGTTTTTAATTGGTAAAATGTGAAGTTCCATTTTCCCTGTTCACATTTTATTCTTTAATATGGATTGGAATAGTGCATTGTTTACGTTTACCTAGCCCCAATTAAAGTAAAGTGAGACAAGAGAGGGAAATAAGAGTGGTCAAAATCAAGCCTATTGTCAGCATTTAGGTAAAACAATAAATGAAACTAGATAAAAGAATGTGCTGAAGCCTGTTGGTTGAACAATTCTTTACGTTATTACTGCAGTCTTGCCACCACTGGCGACTAGACAGTTTATGATGGCCAGACCGCCAAAGTTAATCGCCCTGTGGCAACTGGCTAGTGCCAATCTTGATCTCTAACCAACATTTGTCAGCTAGCAGATGCCTGCAGTCAAAACAAAAGAAAGGAAGTTTTAAAATTTATATTTAACTTTTACATTTAGTAATGTATTATTTTGACTAAGTCACGTTTGTTAGTTGACAAATGCCTCTACTTAACCGATTACATAAAAGGTTAGTTCAGGTCCTGTGGCTTCTTTGAATTAAGTTTTGGGAATTAGTTTTGGCACTACAGATTATTCATAGTTCAATTGACATTTGGCTTATAAACAGGACGAAAAGTGATAAATAAATAAATAATCAAGCCTATTAACGTTGCCTTGTGGACTTAAATGTCAGACCGCCTAAAGGGGGTAATGAAACCACGACCTTTGAGACCAACGGCCAAAGTTCTACCGCTTAGCCATACTGACACGGGTTATGGAATATACTACAAAGCCAAGAAATGGCCTCGCACTTGGAAAATCAAGCAACTCAGTTGGTGAAGGATTTTTAAAAGCTAGTTAAAACTACAAAAAAAAAATGGCAGGAAACCATTTGCTTAGCTACTCAGCTAGGTCCCATTAGCCTAGGCATAGCAAATCGGCTAGTAATCATTGACCTAGCTACCCAGTTAGCAGTGAACTAAAATTTACCATCGTGAAGTTAAAGGTACCTACATCATTTAGAATGAATAGAAAACAAGAAATTGGTTCTTTAAGGCAGCAAACGAGAAGGAAGACTAAAGAACCAAGAAACAAATACCCGGCAACGGGTAACCAACACAAGGATGAGGCGAAGAAAAAGCAAACATGTATGGGAAGTAAAGGCCTGGAAATTTAAGTATACTCGCCTTTAAAAAAAAAGTTTAAGCGTTTAAAGGAACAGATACAAGAAAAAGACATGTAAGCCATCAGCGTCTCACTAGTATGTGTAAAAGAATCTCTAGCATCACAAAAAACAACCTGGACATTCTTTTAAATGTATTAGTGCGATGGTGATGGCTTATATTTCTTTTTCATGTTTTTTGTTACTTTAGAACATCAATTTTTTAAGGCTTACATTCGTATTTTAGATGCCTAAACGTTTTCGTTTTTTTTTATACTAATATTAGTGTTTTTTACTTGGAGGGATTTCAGGTAAATTAAATAACTAGAATTTTGATACGAGATAATCACAATATGAAATAATTGAGGTGAACGCGTTATGAGATAATTAGTCACAATAAAATACCCTTCAAAAGGCCCTGAGACTTGTTAACACGTACGTTTTACGATATAAAAGTTGAAAATCGGTTCACTGGTTCGATACCTAGATGAACGCAAAATTTTCCCTACAAAAAGGACGAGAAGAAGAATATTGTAGTCACATTAAAATACTTTCAAAAAGCCCTCGGCCTTGTTCATATGTAGGTTTTAAGCTATAAAAGTTAAAAATTTATACATTGAGTCGATGTCTAAGTGAGAGCAAAACTCCCCAAGAAGAAGAAGAGCAACAACAAGAATATGAAGTCATATTAAAACAGCGTTTAAAAGGCTCTGGTCTTTGTTAATACCTACATTTTAAGCTATAAAAAAATCGTTCCATTGGTTCATCTCTAGCTTAGAGCAAAATTTCCCCAACATGAAGAACAACAACATCGAGAATGTTGTAGTCACATTAACATAGTGTTCAAAAGGCCCTAAGCCTTGTTCATATCCTACGTCTTAAGCTATAAATCTTGAAAATCGGTTCATTGGTTCGAGCTTTATTGATCGACAAAGAATCCCAACAACAACAAGAAATGGCCAAGCAGTGGAGACAAACAATTGGATTGTTATCATTAAAATTTTTAATGCAGTGAAATAGTTATGATACTACCCCGATATCGAATTTCGTTGGTCTTTGTCAATTTTGGGGGAAACTATAGCGATTCAAAGTCGTCCATGCAAGTTCATTCTTGGAGGCTTACATATCGCGTTTCTTGATAAAGCACGGTAATGCCTTCGATTCCACTGTCTATCTTAATCCATGCCAAAACCATTCCGCAACTGACCAAGGCTTGAAAAAACATCTCCTGGAAGTGTGGTATTATCTGGTCAAAAGTCTAATACATCTACTTGCAAACGTGGATTACCAGTGATTACTACGATTATCCAAGACTACCAAGGTTTTCTTTGGAATACCAGCGATACTTCGGAGTACAAGGGAATACCTCGCATTACTAGTGGACTACCAAAGATTACCAATTTATTAACACTGGATTGCGTATTAATATTGGCTCTGATTACAGGATTGCCAAGATTAGATTGTATTACTATTTGTTTGATGGGAGGACAAAATGTGATAAAATAAAAAAAGTATAATAAGAAAGCATTACTGGACTACTACACGGATTAGTTCGGTTTACTGGATTACTACAAGGAATATTCCGATTACTGGAATACTATGTGAATACGTTGGATTACTGAATAACTACATAGAATACATGGATTACTTCCATATTGCCCTTGTTCTCTTGAATTTCCTGAATATTGGATTACTTCAGATTAACATGGAGTACCACTGAATTAGTAGCATTACCCGATTATTACCGAGTAATACTGGATTACTCGTGGATTACCAAGCATTTGTGCACTAGACTATCAAAGTTGATACCCTCTCTCCTGGTAGTTGATTTATGTAGCTAAGGGTTAAAAGGACATTTAAGTATATTTTTAAAACTGCAAAATTTATGTTGCGACTACTGTATTTGAAGTACTGCTTGTTATATCTGACTAAGATACGGCAATTAAAACATGTATACAATGCAAAGCTGAAAATAATTATGTGGGGGGAGGAAAGCTGAATTTAAATTCTCAACTCCAGCTGTTACTGTCATCTTACACCTGTTAGCCAACAAACATAGATGAGATGGAAATCAATAAAATTATTTCTTAGAAATTAATTTGGGAAATAATGGACGGTAAAGAACCGACTATATTTTGCCTTCGGATTGTTTATCATAATGGATGAGTATATGTCCGAAGGGTGTCTCAGAAGTCATGGTCATAAATCGACAGGGAGGTAGAACTGATCACATCTATAAAAAAAAACCTATAATACATATGCCAGAAATGACTCGTTTCTGAGATAACGGGACCTGTTCCCCAGGGTGATTTCAGTGATGGTTCCCCAGCCAATTTTCAGGGGCAGCGCACCACATGCTTAAAAAATGAAACAACACGTGACGGTGAAGACACGCTTAGGAACGAACCGTTCCTTACAAAGTTATTGCTCATCCGTCCTAGACGAGGCGCCCACACATTAGGGTTGTGGGTTCCCCCCCCCCCCCCCCGGTCCCCGGCTAGGTAATTGCTAGAAACAAAGCAAAACGCCAAAAAAAAAAGTAAGTTGGAAACACCTAGACGGTGGCTTTGACCGCTTCCTCAGAAGGAACCTTTCGTGCCTCATGCAGACTGAAAACGTTGTTGCACACTGCCATGACAAAACTAGGAGTTCATAACAAATGTTCGAAGTGACCCCGTTTGCTTGAATGCATGATGCCGCTCTTCTACTGAGAGGTGCACGAATCCTTGCACAGACCCCCTGGTTCTGCCTAACCTGCTGAAATGCATCATGAACACGTTGGCGCAATTCTGCCTCAGTGTCTACGCTGCATGAATAAACAAGTCCCTTCATGTAGCCCCAGATGCAGTAATCCAATGGATTGAGATCAGGTGAACGGGGAGGCCATGCAGACTTGGCCCTCTTCGGCCAATCCATCTCTCCCCAAACTGTTCGTTTAGATACTGCCTCACAGCAAGCAGTAAGTGGGGGTGGTGCCCCGTCGTGCTGGACACCATTCTCTTTCGTGTCCCCAGTGGGATGTCCTCGAGCAGACCTGGTAATTCATACTGCAGGAAGGTAGATATGCCGCCCCTGTAAGCCTGTTGGATACATTGATCGGCCCGATGAGGTGATCTCCTACAATACCAGCCCACACATTGATTAAGAAACGATGCTGGTTTCGCGCTTGCAGGGTTGCGTGAGGATATTCATACGCCCATACATGGGTGTTGTGGAAGTTCACAATTCCATCTCGGGCGAAGGCGGCTTTATCAGTAAACAACACTGCTGAGGAAGAGAGGGTCTGCAGCACATCGTTGTTAAAGCCACTGGCAGAATACGACCCTTGCTGGATAATCGTTCTCAGCTAGGGCTTGCACCCTCTGCAGATGATATGGGCGCAGGAGTCCATCATGCGGGATCCTCCAGACAGCATTACGGTCTACGTTTTCTGCCAAAGCAATCCACCTTGTGCTGATTCCCGGATCGTCATCCACCCTCCGTAACACCCGCTCTTCCAGTTCAGGGGTACGAACAGTTCTTGGCATTCCTTCTCGTGGTGCTACCTCAAATGGCCCGCGCTCACACAGACGTTGGTGAAGCCGAATAAAGGTACGACGTTCCGGATGCCTTCGGTTCGGATAGCTCACACAGAATTGCCGTCGGCCCGACCGTACATGTAGTGCATGTCAGCGAGCTCTTGGTTGGTGAAGTTAACTGCCATACTCTAGTAAAGAAATTAATCGGAAGTTTTATCCTTTTCATCTAAACCAAAGAAGTGGGAGAAGAAAGACTTTTCTTTCCACACCTAAAGAAATTAATCGGAAGTTTTATCATTTTCCTCTAAACCAAAGAAATTAAGTAGGAGAAGACTTTTCTTTCCACAAGTAGAGAAATTAATGAGTAGTTTTACGTTTTTCTACCAAACCAAGTTTGACTTTTTTTTTCATCATGGCTGTGTGGCATGTGCAACAACGCTTTCAGTCTGCATGAGGCACGAAAGGTTCCTTCTGGGGAAGCGGTCAATGCCACTGTCTAGGCGATTTCAACTTACTACTTTTTTTTTTGGCGTTTTGCTTTGTTTCTAGCAATTACCTAGTCGGGGGGAAAGGACCTACAACCCTAATGTGTGGGCGCCTCGTCTAGGACGGATGAGCAATAACTTTGTCAGGAACGGTTCGTTCCTGAGCGTGTCTTCACCGTCACGTGTGGTTTCATTTTTTAAGCATGTGGTGCGCTGCCCCTGAAAGTTTGCTGACTATGCCTGTGTCACCCTGGGGAACACGCCCCGTTATCTCGGAAACGAGTCATTTCCGGCGTTATGTATTATAGGTTTTTTTTTTTTTTGATAGATGTTATCAGTTCTACCTCCCTGTCGATGTATGACCATGACTTCTAAGACACCCTGTAGTTACATGTTGGCATGTGGGAGAGGATCTTAAAGCGCTGGTCATGCCAAGGATTCACGTGATTCACTATTTCGTCACGACATGGTCATACTGCAACGAAACTCTTTATGCACTCGTTCCCTGCTGGGTGAACTTCAGGTAATGGCAACGGCCTAATAACTGGTATTAAAAAAATGCATAATTGCAACAACCGAAACGTATGCTGGGAGATGGCACTGCCCGGTTTTACGATCGTTTATACCTGTCAAAAAGTTGGATATAAAACGTTTTTGAGTACTGTAAAGAATAAAGTAATACAAAACTAATAAAGTGCACACGTAACAACACTAAAAATGCCACTTTTGGGTCAGACTAGGAGCCGTTATCAAGCAAGAAAATTTTTAGCCAAAGGAGCTAAAGTCGTTAAAAACATTGCACTTTGTGTGTAACCCACAAATCACCAACAAAAGCTCAAGAAAAAAACATTATAAAACGATAAAAAGAACCCAGGCAGATGCTGGCAATAGGGACCCAGACAAACTCCGTGCTAAGTGCTGGGACCGGTTTCTGCATGCTGTTACATAGGAGAAATTCCTAGCGGGAAAAATGTAATATTCCCAGTTTGTGGAAGATGGGAATATATTCAGAAAATTGTTTATTTACTGGTAAAAGGTGATTATGGAATTTACGTAAACTGGCGAAGAAGTATTTGCTTACTGAGTGATTGTGGCATGGGTGGCATATGTTTATTTTTTTTAATTTCCTTGTGAATTCATTTGTAGTTAAATTCGTTGGCAAGTCCTTCTTAAGCTGAGACAGGGTCTTAACGCAGTCTCAGTCTAGTCTAGTATACTGTTTCTGTATAAAATACAGCACTTTTGTAATTTCCTGGTTTTAGCTATTACTTTCCTAAAAACTAACGTGCCTACCGTTGCTTGACAACATTTCCGACGGGCATCGACCAGCCACGTAACGTTCCACAATTCGTAACCTGTTGTTAACCTTCTCAGTGCATACTAAAAATCGCCGATAGCATTCTGACGGAAATAATTCAAGGCAGTTTTGGAAAGTCGAGTATAGGTAGAAGTCGTTGCTTCTTTTATTGGTTGTTGCTTACGGCTCTTTAAAGGGATTGGACAGTTCACTGGGCTGCATAAAGTAGAGGCACTTAAAATATAACAAATGATGGTTTTCAGCCCAAGTTGTAAATCTTGTTAAAGCTGTAACCCTGCTGTGCGTCTTGCACATTAATATTAGTCTCAATTCTGTATTCTGCTAGCGTTTTAGGTAAAGAATTATTTGCAGATCCGGCGCTTAAATCGCCGAGCTGAATCAAGACTCTGTTCGTTGCGCACAACTCCTCTCCCCCCCCCCCTACCTCCTTCAAAAAAAAATACTGCTCTGTTCAGATCACAGCTGACTTAAAGAAATTTTTTTTATTGGTGGGGGGAATCTTTCATTTGATAAATGGTTCCAAAAAGAGAAATGTTCTCGCAGGTAAACCAGTATGGTTGGCAAAAAGAGTATGTCAGTTTGATAAACACGATGCGTTTGATGCCAACTGGAATTTAGCTCTCGACCCAGAGATCTTTTCTGCACATAATGGAAAATGCTAGGAAAACCTTATCTGTCATTGAAATTGGCCTCAAAACACATGCTGTGTTTTCTATTTGTTCTGAAAGCCTAAGATTAATTGTACACACATTTTCTGGACTGGGACCCTACGTAAATTTCTCAAAAGAACGAAAATTAAATTTATATGTGGGCTGAGGTTTCCCTTACAATTGTTAGTCGTCACTCGCAAAATGGCAACGAGAATTTGGCACTACATGCCAGACTTTCGATTACAACCAACAGCTCTGGTATATTTTGTCGTATCTCTGGAACCATAATAGCTAGAAAGAAGTAGTTTGCAGCATTGCGTTCAGCATTACAAGGGCTAGCCAGCCAATATTTCAGTATTAACCCTTTTTTAAATTCGAATTAATGTGGTTGTGCCCAAAAAAGGGCTGAATGCAAATCGGTTCAGCTACATTTCCTCAAACACCAGATACATTTGTTCAATTCTGATCCGACAAAATTCAAGTATGTGGGTGGGTGAGTTGCAGTGAAGAAGAACAAAAGGTATTATGCTCTACAGAATAAAGGTTTGCGATTTGGACTTAGCTAACCTCTAACGAGGTCTTTCAGTAAAAACCGTCGTCCGATAGTACACGATCTATGGATAACGTCAGCCCGACATCAGCGTAAAGATGTGTGCTAATACGAAAAATTGCAATGATGACGGCGTGTAACTGCATTTTGGCAAGTCAGCTCTTCAGTATTGCAGTCGTTTAGACACTATATGTAGACATCGAGGTGGCTCCTCTCTTATCACGAAGACCAATACAAAGTTAGTCGTCATTTACGTTTGGCAGTAATCTGGACGATACACCGAATTTTTATGCTGTAATCTGAACAGTACATTGAACGTGAGGCGCGCATAGACTTTACTGTTAATTTATTGCGCATTGGCCTCGCTGCTTTTCGGGTGCGGGTGCGATATATTACAGTATTTTATTACGCTTATTTTAGTGTTACTTTTTCTTTAACGAATGAGCAAAGTGAATGATGCCAAATGAAGCGAATGGACGCACTGGCCAGGGAGGGAAGGGCGGAATATTTCTCCTGGCTTCTGACTCTCAAATTTTTTTTTAATCCGTAACAGGAAGACTCACGAAAGTCCGTAACAGGAAGACTCACGAAAGTTTTATTGGTTCGATATTCGTTTTACCCACAGATTTAAAATTACAAATAAAATAATAATAAAAAGATCATTATAATACGCCAGTAAAATAAGTACTTTGTAATTGAGTAGGCCTACATGTATGTATCATTTGATATGATTTTCTCAATCTCAATGCAAATCTTTATCAAGTTCGAGTCAGAAGAAACATTCCTCTACCCCCTCCTTACTTTGGCGGTGATACAAATTTTGGAGGGGTAAAAGGGTGTGCCCATCAATGGTTCGACTCACCATGACCCAGTTTTTTTTTTGTTTCGCCAGCCCTAATTGACATATTTCACAACATGGGGCTCTGGACCCTTGGGTAAAATTTCCCTCGTGATCTTTGACCACATCCGTCCTACTCTGTCTCCCTGTCTGTCTGTTGATCACTACCGCAATTACGGCCAAAAGCATGAACCGATTCGAATAACATTTGGAGTATGTTTCCTTGAAATAAGGCTGAATGAATTTAGTTATTCTCTAATTAGTTTTCATCATTAGTTTTTCGTATATAGGCGTAATATCAAAACAATGGCGAAATAATGAATTTTGTATGAGCAGTCCAGATTCTTCCACTACGCTGCCGTATGGTAAGTGAAGGCTGGTTAATTTGGATCTCTTCCACTTACTGCATACGCACATTTCTAGTATATAATAACAAACATTCCAATGTTTGTTATAAATAATCTTTATACATAAAATAAATAAGCAGTAAAGCTTAACAAAAACTGGCCAGACGAAATTGGAGTGTTATATTCAATGTGGACTTTGTCATAATTTTCGTGTGATTATTTTTACTTTTGTTTATACACCTAAAAAGTGTAAGTAAATTTAAAGTAATCAACCTCACGTACCCTCAGCACAATACGATTTCTCCTACTCCCCGCTCCTCCCCCCCCCCCCCACCTCTAAATTAACTGCTGAATTTACTGAAAGTATTGTGTTCGAAGAATTTAAAATATAAAAGGCTGATGAGCAAGGGGGACAGGAAACTGTAAAACAACGAAGTTTTCAGTTTGTTTGAATGTTTCACTTTACTTGTTAAAATGTAAATAGATAAAAATTGATTTTTTTTAATTGAAATTAGCAAATGTACAATTGAGAAAATTGCATCTGTTTAAGTGCTGTTGTGCTTTGACAATAATTTAATTGGTAAAGCACAACATCACTTAAACAGGTGCAATGTTCTCAATTGTACATTTGCTTATTTCAATTAAAAATGATCAATTTTTATCCGTGTACAGTATTGGACATTGAAATTTGAACACTTCTTTGCCCAACAAGCATTGATGCATCGCTTTTTCCTGGACGAAAAGTCCATTGTTACAATTAGCATTGTTACGCATGTAAGCTTACCTCATTCGAACTATCTATAGAATAGAAACATGCTACAACAATGCAACATGGTTCTTCTTGCAATTTGGTATGCTCATAAAGAGCAATTCTGCGAAGGTTTTTTTCCCCAAAGGATTTTTTTCCCCCATAAATCAACCTAATTTTCGGCCTTTAGAACTAACTTAATTATAGCGTGGAGTGTTGAGTTGTTTAGTAGTTGTTTCAGGTTTTTTTTAAACCATGTTTTGCGATGTTCAGTTCTTAGTTTGCCCGTTCTTGGTGGCAGGCACAGTTCTTGTTTCGCCTATTCTATGGTAATAGTTGCGAATTGGTTTCGTCCTTTAGTAGCGACGTTGTACAGTCTGTTTGTTAAAGGGATATACCTCCCCAGCGCTATTTTTTCTCGATGCTCCACATCAAGTACGGCCCCAAAGGTCTATTTACTTACCGTTAGTGTTTCCCTTGCTAAAAAACCGTTTTAAAATGTGGCGTCTAGGAGATTTTCTGTTGAATATTGGTAACTATATTTAAGAACGACCCGTCACTAAATGATGCATTGCGCACGTACAATAATCATGACGTTTCATCTCTGTGTGTACATCTACTAATAATTTCTAATAATTCCATGAGATCTAAAATCTAATAGACTAATGCGATAAAAATTAAAATTAATTATTCCAATAGATTACCGAAACAAAATTATAAGACACTAGCCTAGAAAATTATAAATTGTGATTTTAAAATACCAGAATCATTTCGGTTTGTGACGACACAATCGTTGACTTGATTCTGTCTCGTGTACTATTTACAAAGCCAACCGAGACAGCAGATATGCGAGGAACGCAGCTACCACCCCAGCCGACCTTGGCACTGTAATTGCTCGGATGACGATCTGCGCGTAGCTGTAATTTGGCACGCGGAATGTTATAAGGCAGGCCGGGTGTCACTTTAAGGAAAGCTATTAGTTTTCTGTTTATACCATAAAGGTTTCTGGTCTGCTCATAAGAGCAATTTCTTGTTTGTAGAAAGTTGGTTAGTTTGTCTCGCATGAGCAAACTCTTTGCTATTTTATGTTCATCGGCTACAATCACAAGTGAGTAGTTGTAGCCCAATTCCACAATGGTGGTATTGGGGTTGTAAAGTCGTCTGCCAAGACGCCGTTTTCACAAAAGTCGTCTGCCAGGACGCAAGTGCGTGACCCCTAGGCTATAGTTCCAGGGTTACGGGAGGTTTTAAAAAAAAAAACCCGCGGTGTTGGTGAGTTGGTCATCTTTCATGTTCATCAGTAAAAACAAGAAAATGTTTTTTCGTAATTGCAGAGTAGAGTATTAACATGTGCTTGGATCTATGTGTTTTTCTTTCAGCTTGCAGCTTTACAGACAACTGTTGAAATAAAGTTGACATGATTAGAGTGTTACAATATGTATTGTTTGTCAAGTTTAGACATAAGATTTGCGAGGTGTAATTTTCAGAACTTCGTGTGGGTGGTGGAGTATGTCTCAAATCTTGTTTACTTGCTGGGGCCAATGGCCAATCTTAGTATCGTGTGTCTAATCTTACATAGGTGGACATTATCGATGCCTTGTAATTTTATTTCCGTTTCCTGCCTCTGGAACCTTCTAGAAACTTCTATTTCCCATAATACCCTTGCTATTTCGCGTTTGTCAGGGGTTACTAAAAGGTATTTAAGCAAAGGGGCCAGCATGGAAAAATCAGAAAGCCTTCGGGCCAGCCAACTGGCCGGTCCTCCGTCGACCCCTGCTAGGTCTCCTAGTTGGGGGATTTTTGGCTGGTAGGTCTTTAGTAGGCCCTAATTTGGTTAGGCTTTTTTCACCAACCTAAACCAACCCTCTTAACCCTATCTTAACCTCAAAGTTCCCCAACCCTCTCCCACAGTTTGCTATTTTTCGTCAAAAGTAGTTTGCACAAACATTGGCATCTAACAGGGACGATTAATCCTTATGCAGAACTCAGTACAACATTTGAAGTGTTCAAATTTCAATGTCCAATACAGTACATTTTCACAAGTAAAGTGAAACTTCAATCATATAACCTTTTTTTTTATGGTAACACTTGACGTTTTTGTTTGTAATATACATTTACAAACCAAATATATATTACACACATATTACACACCTATTAGGAATCTCACCTTTACCAGCAAGGTGAGATTCCTAATAGGTGATTTGGCAATGTATGGAAGTGGTGCCACCAACAAACACCACAGTCGTCATTTGGTTTCAAAGTAAGGTTTTAATTGAAACACGGATGTCTTTCATTTTGGTCATCAACAAAATTGGGATTTTAATATTTTTTTCTTAGCTGGTGCTTTGGAACCCCACTGTTCTAACGTTAATGCAGCACCAGCCTGGGTTCGTTTCTATATATAGATGCATCTATTTCTCTGCATGTTGTGGCATGCCACACTGCAGCTTAACACCCTTACTGGTGATCGTCTATTATACATAACTTTTTATTGGGCTGCGAATTACATTATATACACTATACATTTTCTCCCCTTCTCTGCACCACTGGCAAGTTCAAAAAGGTAACGGACTAGACATAACGTAAATGGTTCCCTAAAATCAGTTTAAAAATATAACTAACCATTGGATTTCATCAAAGTAAAGAATGACGTCTTACTTGTTTGTTGAAAAATGAAACGTTGGGGGTTACCAAGCTTGAGTTCTTGCACCACAGTTGGTTGTCTATGGTACTCAAACCAGGCTATTTTGTGTTTTGCTCCCCGCCACCTAAATTTTCGAAACAATCATTTCATCTCGACCCCACTGACTTCTTAGCATCGCCATGCAGCATCGTTTATTTATGACTGTCGTCGGTTAAAATTGAATATTTCTTGCATGTTTGAAGAAATCGTTTCCTTTGCCTGCATTGTGTATTATGCAGATGCTTTGAAGATTTAGGATGAGGACGTGAATTAAGATTTGACGCAACGGCAAAGAGACGGGTGGATTTTTAACCACTGGTCTGGAGGCTATCGGCGGGCGTCATTTAAGCCACCCTGACCTCGATGTCGTCTCCACCGTGTTGTCGTGGGTTCTCGGTGATGTCCGCTGTACGTGTGGCAGATGCTGGTCATGTGATCAATGTGGCAGGAGGACCGGGCGGACGTACTCTTCGATCCGGCTTGGCGAGACGTTTAAATTCATTGTAGCCACGGGCGCCGCACTCAATATGGACAAGCGTGGTCGAGGCTGTGGTTGATGCCCCTTCCCTCCCTCAGCTCATTACAGATGCGCTGGAGCTGGGAGTGGTGGGTCGGGGACCGCGATAACGGACGGGATTGTTTATGACGACGTTCCGGTGGACGGCGAGTTTGCGGATGGACGGTCCTGTTACTGTTATTGCACTGACTTTCCAGTGTATAGTTCACGCATGGAAAGGATGGTCTGAAACTAAAGCGCGGTACCGAGTGAAATGTATTTGGTTGAAATGAAAACTGTTCAATTGCGAGTATATACTTAGAAGTATTTGTTTCCAGTGACATATATTCAAGTACTCTCATTTCATGAAATGAAGCTGTGTCGAAAATGTGTCTTAATGCAAGCATGTAATCTTGCCGTACCAACCCAAGAATGGGCATGTCCGACTTTTTACTCGGTGCAGTATTGGTTCGGTTTGGTCGCTCATGTGTCTGCCCATGTTTCATCGAATTTAAATTGTATTTGGTATACATGAATCACAGAATACCTTTTTGTATGTAAAGTACCACATAAAGTAATTCCACAACAGATTGGCATCATCTGATCCTGAGAATCTGACAAAGACTGCAAACGTATAGTTATAGAAGTCGGCCGGACATAAGATTGGCCAACTTTGTGAGCGTCTCGTTATTAGCAAGATGAATCTGTGCTCAGCAACCAACCAAGACCAAACATATGTTGTCGGTGGTACACCTTGATGGATCAAACATTACGGAAGTGGTGACAAGGCGAAAAACCCTAGTAACTTATCTAGTGCCACCAGACAGACGCTATCCTTTTCGTAAAAGGAAAAATCCCCTTCCGTTGGCAAAGTCGCTCCATCAGCTCTGATAGGATAGATGCCCATTCCTTTGGTTGGGCACATGTATCAGGCTGTCGTCTTGTCGGCTCACTGTCTGCCCTCCTAGTCTCTACCTTCCCGTTTCTCCGGGATTTTCTTCTTCCTTACCTCTATCCCTACCTCCTCCTCTCTCTCTCCCTAGACAGAGGGGCAAAGCCAAGTTCTAGCATTTTGTGTTCAAGGCATCGATCCTGTTGTCGGCTGACGTTTGAGCGGGCGCTGCTTGTAAACACCATTAGCCTAGTCTGGTCAACAGCGCCGCCGCCCGATCGAGCCGGCAGTTTCCTCCGAGAGAGGAGGAGGAGGCGGCGTCGCTCGCGTTAGTTGATTTCTATACCGTGTAATTGCATGACTTGACTGGCTGCCACTCTCCACTCTAGCTTTTCTCGTGCCTCTTGGGGTTTGTCACTGCTTAGGGCTCCACGTAATCATACATGACGAACGGTAAGAACAGGTAATCAAGTAATGGAACCAGGATTGGTGTTTTTATTCCATGCCAAGGTACAGAGTAAAAAGTACCATAAAGTGGAAAAAATGTTTACAATCAAGAAATTAAAGCACGATGAAAAAAATAACCTCCATCTAGATTCGCCGTTTTATCATTGACTTTCCTACACTTTTTTTCATTCTGCCGTCGTTTTTCCAGAAACTGTTTCCCTTACTCCAAGTTTATTAGAGACGTCACCTGCGGTGTGGAGCAGATGAAAGAAGTTTCTCATCCTGTCCTTCTGTCTTAACTGTCTGTATCTACGATCAGTGCCGCAACTAGACTTTTTCAAGGTGGGGTGCAAGAGTAAAATGTAGGGCCCCAAAAGACTAAACACGGGATGAGGTTGTAACCTATTTACCCGTAGTTTATGCACAAATTTGGACCCCCTCCCTCCTGGGCCTGACTGCCCACCTTTGCACCCCACTTAATGCGGCACTACCCACGATAACATTTGAACCCATTAATTCAAATTTTACATTTCGATTATATGCTCCACTTGAGGGTTTAAGCTCGGAAATCAATAAAAGGATTTTTGTGATTTTTACCCTCAAATAAAAAAAAAACAACTACAGTCAGCGAAATTATCCAGAAATAACGTAATAAATTAATTTAGGTTGACTCATATTTACTCAGTGAGTTAAAATGACTGAAACTAGCCTTCCTTCACTCACGTTGACACGCATTAACAAACAAAAAAATGAGACCTAAACAGCAACAATTACGTCACGACTTAACAATAATTGGTAAAAACTGTTGATAAACAAATTCATCGTGTGTGCCAACTTTAGTTTTCACGTCTGCCATTACCTTAGCGTTCTGTTGTTAGCTGTTACTAGTTTGATTTTGGAAGGGTGAGGGTTGGTTTGATGTTGTATGTTTTAGGTTAATGCCGCTGTTTCCGTATATAGTACATTTTCTTAAACTGGTAACGGGATTAACGGAACGGGTAAGGACTCAGAGGAAGTCGTAGTATTTCGTGACTAGGTGACCTAGTCATTAAACACTACAACTGGGATGCTTTGCATTGGTTACTAGGGCTCGTGGAACACTTTCAGTTTACGGCCCAATGCGACCGTTTCGAACATAAAATGAAACATGATGCACAACAGTATTTTGAATAAGAAACTAATCAGCCTGTTCAACTGAACCTTCAACTAACTTGTAGTATTAGTACGAGTATCTCCCTCGGTTTTTTTTCAGCCAATGGGAAAGGGACATTTTTGATATATCAGCCAATCACGGTCCGCTTATTCTGATCAGTGCAGTGAATGGTCTACCTTGTGAGCTATTAATAAGTGATAATGGCTCTTGTGCAAAGTGATAGACAGGAAGCACAACCAGTTAGCAACGCACAAAACTGGAATCCATGCTAAAAAGGCTTAATTAATCGCTTATTAAAGAGTGATAAGCAAAATTCACTAGGGTGAGATGGGTTTAAGTTAGGTTACATTTTATTGTTTTCGATGGAATGTTGATTGCTATAATGACTTCTGGCTCTGACCGGTGCTAACGAGTAATACCGTCATCAACAAGGCTTTGCAACATTGCGCCAAAATTGTTCATTATGCCCGATTTGTTTTATTCCGGCGTTCGATAATGTTCGATAAGTAACTGTTTGACATTATCTATACAGTGTATTCACATGTCCGCAGCAGTGACGGCGTCAGGACTGAATTGTTTGGGGGGGAGGAGGGGGCAACAGAGGGCACATCTAGAAACACAGTGGGCCAAGGACTTTTTTTTCCAAGGCAGCTCATTAGGCACTTTTTGCATTTAATTCAACCTGAACGTAAAGTAAGCTTCAATGTAGTCCAATTTTTGTAACATATGCCCCATAAACGCACAAAATAAATTAGGCTACACATATATTACAAAGTTGCTATAAAAACAAATAAATAAGATAGAAAAATAAAAGCTTAGTTTATTCATTTTATTACAAGTTTAGCCTGCAAGTTTTTTTTTTATTATTATTTGTTTTCTGCTGGTGAACCGAATGTTGGGGGGGAATCGGGTCATGGCCCACCCTGGCCCACCCCTAGCGCCGTCACTGGTCCGCAATGCGTTTTAAGTTGATGAATGCTCACTTAAAGCTATTTTGACACTATTTTAGTGAGAATCGTGCTGGTTTCTATAGCAGCCGAAGATAGAGGAGCAAACGGAAGTAGTTTAGTCGGAAGCTGACGTTGGCTTCCAACAGCGCACTGGCAAAAAAATTTGCGATAAATTATATAAATAAATATGAATTAACATGAATAAACAACAAATAACGATGTAAAAAATGTTACGCTAATTTAAATGTTACACAACCGTTTAGAATAACATTTGTAATACGAAAATTTAATACAGACACAACCTGCAAAAGTCTGTGGACTGAAGCATAATGTAATACGATTGTGATGGCTACATTCCGTAAGCCACAAACTAAGACTCGTTTACATTTAATAAAAGCATAACACAAATATAAAATATAGAAATTTTTACACGCGTCCATAATTGCTTGTAAGTGATTTATTAATAAACTGATACCTACTTCTCGTGTTTGATCTTTCTGGAACACTCTCTCGTGCTCATTTCTGGAACTCGCTCTTGTTTGTGTTGGAAATAAGCTCCCTTGCCACTTCGTGGCTCGGGATCTTAATAGTTAGCCAACACAAGCACTCACGAGTTTAATGGCAGCAAAAACTTTCGTGTCCAAAAATTTATCGATAACTATGCCCCGGAACCCGGGATACCACCTATGATAATAATTTCTGCGCTCATAAATAATATCGGTATTTGATTTCCAGTTTTATCGTTAGTTGACCGACAACCGCAGGAGCAAGTACCTCACTCTTCCACTCGTACTTCTCAGTTTCCATATCGGTAACTGTTCGTTTTTTTTCTGTTCTGCCCATACAGATATTGTCCTACCGACTTGGTTTGCGTGCAGACAACCCCTGAATCACACAGTTTGTACTGCCTTTTAAAGTAATTGTCGTAACGGAAAATAGAATAAAATTGCTATACAATACTAGGCAAATATCCGTAATTTTAAAGTTGGTCCTAAATGTATGTGGATAGGTCTTATATTCGTGCCTACATTAAACCAACTTTAAAGTCCAGCCTAGAAGTATTAACTGTTTCCTTTAAACGGTATTTCTTCGAAGTGTGGTAAATATAACAATTTCGGTTTTAGCTTTTTACTAGTATGAGAAAGGGAGTATACAGGGTGTCCACAAAATAACTTCCCGATTACAAAAATTCAAAAGGTCGGAAAACTCCCAAGCTTTTTGTAATAGCGTCATTCCCAAGAAAGGCAGTAACAGCGCTTCAGCATGACGTCATAAAAAAAATGGCGTCTCTCATTGAGAAAGCGCAACGTGTGGTGTGGCTGGTCGAACCAATTCGCCAATCACAGTACAAAGAAGTTTCCGAACGATGTATGGAAGGTAACTCACAGATGTTACGTCCAAAAGGAATGGTTAACAAAGTTTCTTGCAGCAGGGTCTGTGTGTAAAGGCGCAAGGCTCGGGTGAAAGTTTGGAGGAAATCGGTGAAGCATTCCCGCGTAGTCCATCCAAATCATTAAGACGATCATCACATAAGCTGCAAATGCAAGGTCGACGGTAAACAAGGTGCTACACAAACGACCTTGGTACTTGTAGCTCACGTGATGCACTTCTTACCGAATTGGATGGAATATGTGCGAAAGCAGGACGGTTTTCCTGCACACCTTCGCCTGGGCCGTGTGCCTTGACATACACACCCTGCTGCAAGAAACTTTGTAAACCATCCCGTTATAGAAGTAACATCTGGGGATTCCCTTCCATTCGTCGTTTGGGAACGTCTTTGTACTGTGATTGGCGAATTGGTATCAACTAGCCACACCACGCGTTGCGCTTTCTCAATGGGAGACGTCACTGTTGCGCTGTTACTGCTAATCTTTGGCAATGACGCTACTACCAAAAAAAAACTTGGAGGAGAGTTTTTCTACCTTTCAGTGCAAACCGCATGTGAATTGGCCTTTTTTTTTTTAAAGAAGTTTGACCAGTTTTAAAATTGACTAAAAGGTTAGGCTGGCTCGACTTTTTTGTACTCATTTGTTTTCTGGTTGAGGTTTACTTACATAATTTTTTACCAATTTGTACTGTCGAGGGAAAAAAATCTGTTAAAATATGTATATAATTTACTAGTGAGTGCTGCTCTGTTGCTGAAGGTGATAAAGCTTAAAAGCAAAGAGTTTCATTATTTAATTTCTCACTGCGCTGGTCCTGAAGGAAATGACACAAGAAGTAAGTAAGTTAGTTTATGCATCCAACGCATATTACAAAATTACCACAAAAGCAAACACTCATTCCACAAGAGCTAATGCTCGCGTGTGGTTTGAGAGCAGCAGACAAAGTAAAACAATTGAACTAGCACTTTTGCTAGTGCCAAAGGTTAGGTGCCAGAAGTACAACAACAAAACAACATTGAAATAAAATAAATTAGCGTAATATAATATGTAATACATATATACACAACAAATGTACGAAAAGGGAGATAAAAGCAGAATACAAAGAGGAGTGAAATATATTAATCTCAAAGAAAACACGAGTAAAGCAAAAACAAACAATTTATAGTTAATATAGTCAAAATATAATCAACAATTGGTATCGTTCAAAACCTATTTTGAATTGTTGAATCATGTAATAGGCTAATAGTCAATACTTATAGTAATAAATTGCAGACCTCCCAAAAAAATAATAATAATAAAATAAAAGACAGAAAAGCTGCAAAACATCAAAATTGGCAGAAAGGTGATTGGACGTTCAGCTCACAATGCTAAACATGTTTTCTAGACAATTTCTATCCAGGTTAATCAACCACCCAAACAGATGTTTCTGAAACGTGTGATGATTAGTAGTTACTTTAATCTTTACAGGCAGGTTAGTGAAATTTGCTGCCAAGGTATAACTTACATTTGTGTAGACGTTCTTTATTTCCAGCCGTATCGCTTGTTTTCCTAGAATCGGGCAGTTCCATTTTAAGGGCAACACCGTAGTGATCAGCAATACAAAGCTTGAGCAGTGCCGAGTTGTATTTATCAGTATCATTAGATCTAACAAAATGTGGTCTAAGCAGGATTTGCTGTAAGCAGTAACTCTAGTATATTTATTCATAAATGAAACAAATCCATTGGCAAAGAAGTTGTCTAGATAAATATTAGTCACATTTTGTCTATCTTTGAGGTTAATATTCATGTCGCCTAAGACAATTGCTTCTCGACAATTTGTAGCTTCGAGTATTGTAGACAGTTCAGCAATAAAATCTCCAATAATTCCGTCATGGTACCGGTAAATGGCTACCACGTCGCAAGTAAACTTTTGCGTTGCAATTTTGAATTGTAGGAAATCAGCGTTTTTGGAGGAGATAGGCATAAACTGTGCGTTAATATCAACAGGTAAATAGACTGCCACGCCACCAGCTCGATGTTCAGGACGACAATAAAAATACGGACTGTAACCATCAATTTGATAAAGGCAAGCCCCCTCAGCATTCACCCAGATTTCTGTCAGAATTATGCCAAAAAACTTAAATTTTATGGTTTGTAAATAAATAATGCGCTCATCAAAATTAGCCCTAAGGCTCCGAATGTTCATATGAAAGAATGTGATACCCTGGATGTCTGTAAAAAAAAAGAATTAAAAAATCACGGTGATTTTCAATGGAAGGACTATAATCACGCGCGACGGCTCCACGTCCTGACTGATGTCCAGTAATAAAATAGAACACTGGCCGTTCACTTTCAGCCTTCTCATTCGATTTGCGAAGTCACGTGATGCGTAAGTCACAACACTCTTTTGAGTTTTCGTAATTCAGGTCCAATTTCAGGCCATTCCCGCCGCAGTGAACTTTCAGTGGACGACCACTTTCAGTATTCTTGTTATAATGCATCAGCAGCGACTTGGCAAGCAAGCATTGCATAAACCATAACGTTTTCGTGTCGTGGACATCCATAACAAAGCTATTGTTCAAATGCCGTGAGCTCCACCGTGCAGCTCCAATTCCAAAACGTCGATTGCAGAAAACTATGAACAGAAACTGATGCTGTGTGCAATGATATGGTGTGCCACCGCTGCCGTAACGCTGGGCACAAAGAGTAGAACTGCAAATGTTGCACACCTCGTTGGTTCGTGCTGGTTCTAGTTAGGCCTACACGAGAAGGGAAATGCTTTTTCTAAGGATTTCTGATGAAAGCTGAACACGTGCATGAAAAAGACAGTGGTTAGTGATGTACAATTCCTAGATAATAACGTCGGTGAACATTGTAATCGTATAATTAAGAGATTGTGATGCATAATTCGCTCATAATCAAAGTGAGACAAAGCTTGCTTTGATTGCGTCATATGAGTGATTGGTCGTCTCTCATGAACATAATAATGACGCGAATTTGACGTTATCGTTGCCCATGTGTATACATACGTCAAAATCGTTCGTTTGAACATAACTGATTTAGTTGGCACATCTTTACACTCTGTTGTGCGAATTTCTCCCACTCGGTGTGCCTAGTAATTAGGATGTTAACAAGAAGCCAAGAAGCATTCGTTAGGGAGAATGGGCTCCTAGTTTCAGGGCTAGGGTTAACTAGGTTATACAGCCGAAACGGCTGAGTAGACTATTGCAACGACCTTGTCCGTCCGTCGCCTTTTTCACCTTTCGAATGGTACCAGATAGAGACAAACTGTTTTTGCCATAAGATTCAGCGTCCAAAAATTGGTTAAAAGGAATAAAAAAAAACTGGATGTCTGAAGCGGATGTGGCCCACAAGTGGCCAGAAGTGAACGACAAGTGAGCCCATCATGTACGAAACTGTACCAGATAGAGAGAAAGGGGTTTCACCATTAGATTCAGCGTCCAAACGGAAGTTTGAAGCAGAAGTAGCCCGAAAGTGGTGGAAGTGTACAGAACACTGTTGCGACTAGGTATTGGCTGCAGCCGCTTATTCTTCAAATGTATTCACGTTGACTTTTCTTAATTGCTAAAGCAAAAATTGTTTCTCACTTGGCAACGGAATGAAGACATTCCGAAACATTCCTTTCTAGTGTATAGATTACATGTGCAGCTGCTGGCTTTTATTACTCATTGTCATTGAATAATAAATTGTTGGAACCACCAGAATAACAGTGTTCGCTTTTGATTTGGTAACCTGAATAGTGGCTATGCGGTGTGCTATGTAGAAGTAACCATTTCTGGCGCTTAGGCTAGGCTGATCCCACTAAACACGGGAACTATGGTAACTGGTTGCTGCCACGAGGAAGGAAGGGGATTCATGTGTGGAGTAGCTTCGGTGTCGCCGACATCCTGGGTGACGCCGTAGTGTGGTTTGTGTGTACGTGCCAGGTTGTGCAGGAAGTCTAAATAGTTTTGTGTGTGTTTTTTTTTTCTTCTTTAACACGATCACTGATCACAACAGCAGATATAAAGACGGTAGTTGGGAGGTTTCTTTGGTTGTCAGCATCTTTACACTCGGTTGGGCTTTTTGACACACTATACCTCCTGCCTTAGCTTTGCTTCCCAGTAAAAGGTGTTTACAAACCTTTGCGCTGTAATTGGATCGTCATTCTAGGAAATGGTTTTTGTTTTCTTCGTTGAAGTTATTGGCCGCTAAGTAAAGTTATTGGACCCTTGGTTTCTCGTATTTCCATCAGCCAAATGCGTATATGACGAATTCTTGTTGTTTGTTTTGCTTTTACCTCCTGCAGAACTATTCTCTTGACGGATGATATAAAGCAGTATTAATCTATTATTTCAAATTTCATTAAATGCCCTTCTGCCCTCTAGGGTTGTAGCAGAATTATGGAAAGTTCTGTTGCAACGAGGAGTGCTTCACAAACGAAGTTCAATTTTAGGAGGAATACGAAATTTTTGTTTTCATACAGATTTTTTGTGCAACCTACAGACATTTTGGTCAAAGTTCTACAAACCTTTTTTTGGGACACATCAGGCATCACTGCCTCATCGTCGTGCAAAAAAAAATATGGCACAGCAATGGGGGAGGGCGCACCATTGCATGCCAGTCCTAAAGGGGAGGAATACTGTAGAAAAGGTTGGGAAGTGCTGCACCACACGTGAGAGCTCTTTGATCGTTGTGTATCTTACACTTACAAAGGTCAGGAACCCCTCCCCCCTCAAGAAATGCAACCATCAGCTTTCCTCTCAATATTCCGAACATCATTCAGCCCGATGGCATTATCTTTTCGTAAACAGTTCATTAAAACTCACTACATAGCTCTCCATGCAGCCCAGCTGTGTACAGAAAAAGTCCGTTTAATCCTACTTAATTCACCTAACCTAACGTAACCCGACATAACCTAAACTAACCTAACTACAACAATACCAGATCAGCAATAAAGTCAATTTAAACACAATCACCACTAGTTATTGCTAAGTAACGAAGTGCCTTTTTCGACTTTAAAAAGGCATTTGAGTCGGTTGTGCACAGCAAATTACTGTAATGCTATATGGTTTTGTTGGATTGCTCCATTGTTGGTTAAAGGCCTTCCAACAAATAGATCATAGTATGTAACCATTGAGGGCTCTTAATTCAGCCCTGAAAGATATCTCTAGCGGGGTACCGCTGGGTTCTGTATTCGGTCCCTTTATTTTTATCATATACCTTAATGATCGTTCATATAGCTCAAAAAACTGTGAGCAAAGGAAATTTGCTGATGATCTTTATCGGTTTGCTGCTGTGCTAAACGAAAATTCGGTTCTCTTCTACAGAGGGAGATTGATAGCGTTGAGTGTTGATCAAATGATTGGCAACTTCCAATCTCCATCCAAAAATGTATGTCTTTTCATATTGGTAATAAAACTCGTCTCACCAGTACACATTAAATCATCATGCCTTACCAAATGAGACCACGGTAAGGTCTTGGAGTTTGGCTTTCATCTAACTTTAAACCATCCGGCCACTGCGGTAGAATTGTAAATAGCGTCTACAATCGCTTACACATCATCAGACGTGTGTTCACCTCTACTCTAGGGACATAAAGATTAAGGTTTGAGCATTCAAGGTATATGTACGCCTACTGCTTGAGTATGCTTGCCAGTTCTGGTCCCCTTACCTCCTTCGTGACATTGACCACGTGGAGTCTGTCCAGCAGAGATTTGCCAAACCCTGCCGGGCCTTTCACACTTTCCTTATGCTTTACCTCTAGGAAAGGTCCGACTTAATTCGCTCGAGCGCCATCACCTGAAGGCAGATTTGATTCTGACCTTTAAAATGGTTCGTGGGTTTCTTCCACTTGACGTCACACTTTTTAATTTGTCAACTAACACGTGCACTCGTGACCACAGTTTCAAGCTGATCAAACCCCCTGCCCGGCTGGAGATTTGCAGATCCTTCTTTGCAGTGAGGGTAATCGAGCCTTGGAACTCTCTACCGAAGACCGTGGTACCAGCTCCTTCCGTGGGCTCGTTCCGTGGGCTCGTTCCGTCATTGGCTTGAGGAGGTAGATCATCTGAGGTGCTTCCTTAAGAGACCGGATATGTCTCTCACTCACTCCCCCCCCCCCTCCCCGTAATGGGTAGGTAAGGAAAAGTGAGAGCAAAACAAAGAGACAATTTTTTTCTTAATACATCTTCCATTTTTAATACTGGACCAGGGTAAGTGGC
>JAHWFP010064436.1:0-14323 GCA_023313725.1 Lithobius niger
ATTATAGCCAATAATTCTAGAGTGTCTGCCTTGGGGTAATCTGGGAGAGGGGAAGAGAGTAGGGCACATCAGCTCTATACCAAAAATGAAAGACTGCTATTTAACTGACTTCATAATATACCGAAAGTCGGGTAGGCTGGGAAAAAAACGAAACGGCTGTGTCTTATGTCACTGAGACAAACACAATCTTAAAAATGAAAAAAAAATCAAATTCGTTAAAAAAACTGGAGTTGTTGGCCATCACAAGGCTAACAAAAAGTTAAAAAAAAATTAATGATAGCTAAAAGAACAAAAAAAATGTAAGTTACACGAATTGAACCTGGGACCTACCGCATACTAGGTTTCGACAACACCATCAACCCACGCTGAAATATAGTCTATGAAGCGCTTCACAATCTCTAAGACTACTCATTTGTTGACAGGAAACGTGCTCCCCTGTTGCAAAAAGTCGTTTTCGTTAATAAGGTAAAAATATTTATTCATACGTCGTGCAAACACTTAAGATGTATGTTTGCATACGTGGCTTGGTTTGGAATAGAGTGTTTATTGTCGAAGTTTAGTTGTCAACCCTCGACCAGTGGTCGCCCACCTCCGGGCCAACTGACTTCGTAATAATTCAGTTTTTTTTAAAGGTTTACAAGAAAGGCGATATACTTAGCTAAATTAGCATAAGTAAGCATTATTTATGCAATGTTACATAGAATAATATTAAAGAAAGACGAGTGCCAAAGTGACTTGCGTGTGAAACGAATATTTCACTTAGAAGTGCCATGCTACGAAAAAATGGTTGCAAATTGAATTGCGTTTTGTACCATGCAATTCTATTTGCCCTAAAATGGCGCTGTGTGTGTCGTCAAACGATACGAAACCAAATAAAACGTAACAATTTGTTGAAAGCTTGTTTACTATTGTGGGGGTATGACAATGAATGACACTAAAAGGGAATATAGCAGAGTCCCTAACAGTCATGCTGTTGGTTGCTGTAGGTTGCTTTAGGTTTGACGCCTCCCAGCTAATCCATGGCAGCAGAAGAAAAGAGGGACAATTTTGCTAGGTAATCCAATCGCAAATTCCTTGGATCTTTTAAATGCCACAATCGATATGAGCTTGAGACATAGGGCTATTCTATAACCGAAAATTCCAGGGGTGGTTGAGGTCAGGATCAAACCCGGGAGCTCTTTCACGTGATGTGGTCGTGCTAACCATTCTGCTACCTGGCCATTCCCACCAAGTACTGTCCAGCATAGTATGACAGACTGCCAGCATACTTAAATGACTTTAGGGACTACTCTGGACTTTCCTTATTGTTAAGCCTTCTCTTGTTTGTTTATTACTTGACCCTTTTACACATAAATCATACAATGTCTGCCTCGGAGGCTTCTCAGTGTATGTGTTTGTGGGTCACAGCTGTCCTATGCCAAATGAGAGACTACTAATACAACCAAACGGTTGTTTCCTATGTTGCTGAGATAAATACAATATTAAAAATAAAATAAAAAACTCAAATTCGATAAAAAACACAGGAAAAGAATTTCTGATACAGGAAACAGAGCTAAGTGCTGTTCTATTTTTCTGATTTTTAAAACGACAGGGAAAAAATTATCAGCTCTAAAATCAACAGTTTCATTTTTTATTGGTACATATGTTAGCTTCAGGATCTACCGTTGAAACCAGTATAAATTTAAACAATTAAATCCAGCGATGATGTAACATCCACGCAACGAAGCATTTTGATTTGTTTTAGTTTTGTCTAAGAGTGTGCATGTTGGCCGATATTTGGAAGCTCAAGGAACCTTGAGATATTTTCTTACAGACTCCTAATTATTAAAAAAAAACTAGAAACTCTGTGTATTATATGATTCCATCGTGGAAAATGAAATTGTACGATTTTTTTTAGCTTCTTTATAAATGTTTATTATGCTTTTTTGCAGTGGGTCTTTCACCCGCTACCTTTGTCGCCTCTGCACATGGTAAGGCTGTTATTCGCAGAATTCTACTAATGGTTTAAAATGTAGATATTATCTTTCGAAAGTTACTTTAAAATGGCTACAATATACTTTTTGTTTCTGTTGTTTTTGTTGCGACGTTTTGCTCTGACCTATAGATCGAAGCAATGTAAAATTTTATACCTTAAAACATAGGTATAAGCAAGGTGCAAGGCACTTTAAAAGTTTTTTGACCTGAATACAATATTATTGGGACTTTCTCACCAGCAGATCAAATCAATGAACCAATTTTAAATTATTGTAGTTTAAAAAGTACTATTAACAAGGTATTGACAGGGCCCATCGACTTTTCAACGTTTTTTTTTTAGCATGACTGTGGTAATCTTGTTGCCCTCCACCAAGATCCACATCAAACCAATGAACGGGGAGTATATTTTAATATTTGTAATTCAGGTATTAACAAGACCCAATGCCTTTTGAAGCTATTGTAATGCGACTCCTGATTGTTACAACAAGATGGCGTAAGATGTCGATGCTGTCCTCCGAGTGTATTTAAAACGAAAAGTTGTTCGAAAAGTTCGGACATCAACAAGGGATTGGTGTCAAGTCAGACCTTTGCGGCAGTTGTTGTTGAAGCTGGTAAGCGAGGAATTACAGAAGAAAGAGCACCTAAGTACAATATCAACACAAGAAGGGGAGATGCAGAAGATGGTGTTGATGGATTGCGTGGCTACATGGAAATAGACGTTACCAACACGGAGCGTCAAGAAGTACTAAAAATGGTTAAAAATTTGATCAACGTTGCAGCATCTCGAAGCGAGCAAGGTGATAGAGAGACTGAACTGAACTTGAGGGAAAATCGTTCTAGAAATTTCGTAGCATTGAAAAAAACTATATGGCGGTAGCCTGGTCAATGTAAGCATGTCGAAGTCGGTCATTCTCATTGTGTGGCACAGGTGGCAGGCCTTATTCCCACAATACAAGTACATACGGTGGTCGCTCGTATCCCCACAATACAAGTACATACGGTGGTCACTCGTATCACCACAATACAAGTAAATACGGTGGTTGGCAAAGTGAGATTGCTGTCTTGTTTCTACAGGCAGCCCCCTTGAGGTGGTTGTGAAGTTAGTCGCATCAAAGCAGCAACTCTAAAAGGCAAGCATGACGATCAATGAATTTATATTGGATGTGTACGATGCAAAGAGCAGTACATAGAATTGCAGCTGACCTGGTTCCTGCACAGTGTGTCAGCTACAGACATTAGCACTGCTATTAGTAGTTTGGGTCCTCACAGCACATGCATATGAAATGCTTGTCGTGCGGGGCAAAGAAGTGTGCGAGATGGGCATACGACTAGGGACATTCAAACTGCGTGACAACATGACGATGGATGATGTACCGTACATCCTGATAGGCCGAGGTATACCAGCGCTCGTTTCAATAGCAGTCCACGCAACAAGATGTCTGCGGTGCAGGATGTGTGGTCACTTCCGGCGCGTGTGAGTTAGTGTTGCATGCGTAACCTCTGGGGGTTATATAGACCCACGCAACCTATGTGTCCATCTCCAAGAGGCAGCGCGGTTGGCAAACGAATCCGAGCGAGCAGCAAGGAACAGAAGACGTGACGATGGCTTGCAAGTGACTGCATCTGGGGCAGACAAATGTATGGGGCCCGGCACATTGGCCACTACTGCCCCCATTATAATTGTGGCATCAGATCAGGCTGTGTCTGCGAGTCTGCAAGATATGGCCAAGGCTGCTGGTGGTGTTGGTACAGATGAAGAAGATGAAGATGGTAACAAGTGGGTTATGCCACCAGCGAAAAGGAAAAAGTGTCAACGAAGACAAGTGCTGAATGATGCAGGTCAAAGTGTGTTAGTGAGCCAGAGTCAAGTAAGTGTAAATTCGCAACAAGTATTAACTATTGTTGAATGTTGTTTCACTTCAGCACATATAAAGTTAAAGGTCTATGCTTTTAAAGTATTCATGAGACCACTCCTTGAGTATGCTTGCCCGGTTTGCAACCTTCCTTACAACTTAAGGTTATCTCGAACTGGACTTGAATCCCTTGAGTTGTGCAGGCCTCATGCCGACATTCTGTTGACCTAAAAAAATTGTTAATGGCCTTTTACCATTTGATTTACCATTTTTCGACCCGTGCCCTGTACGGTTACTAGAGACCATTCCCAGAAACTGGCTGTGGCTTCTGGGAAGTTGGATTGCAGAAGGAACTTCTTCTCGGTCACAGTGGTCTATCCATCGAACTCTCTGCCAAGGAAGGCAATAGAGGCGTCTTCAGCCGACCGTTATAAGTTTCAGTTTTATTATTATATGAGAAGGACTAGTGTAAGCAGTTTCACTCTTCTAGTATCCTTGTAGTAGTTATTATTATTATTGTTATTATTATTATGTTGCTGACAATGATCAGGCAATGTGTGTTCATGTCGGTGGTCAAGATATGAGTGTTTTATGTCGCAGTGAGGAAACTTTTGTTCCTTGTGGTACTGGCCAGGAAATCAGTGATTCTGTGTCTGTGAGTGAAGATATTACACGTGGCCTGTGATGTATTCACAAATTTAGGTGGAGCAGGAAGTGGGAATGTGGGTGCCCTTTCTAATGAGCACGAAAGTGTCCTTTCCATTATCGGTAACAGCCAGAGCATGGTGGTTTAATCACAAGTGAACGAGTGTGGCACATTGGGTACATCGAGTAGGCATTTCAAAAATTGTGTTCAATAATTTTTCGACTGCAATGTGGAATGCCCACGGCTTGAGTAACAAAATTTGAAGATGATGGTATTTTACAGCATTTGGACATAGTGAGGGTTCAACAGGTCAACCATATACACAATTTTAGTGGATGTAACCTAAAGGTTGATTTCATTTCGTCAGGGCATAATGTTGGTTAAATGGAAAGTGTCTTACTTAGTGTCTCCTTTTGCCGGATGTGGAGGCATTGATGCTTGCTGCATCAAGGTCTGGACGCTGAATCAGTAGGTTAGTGTTGTTGTTCTCCATGCGACAGAAAACCTACCACTAGGCTTCAAAGTTGGTTAACTTGGCTTCGTCAGTTTGCATCATTTGTGGTGATTTCAGTGCTCACCACAATGTCTGGTTTTTCTCTGCACAAAGACATCACAAGGGCAGCGTTTGTCGAATGCCAGCAATAGTCTTGGCGTGGGTATCATCCAAAATGGCACGCCGACCTTTGTTCGGTGGCTGAGTGGGGTTTTGCATGAATCTGTGCTTGATATGTTTCTTTATTTTCAGGGGCTTTCTGAGTCTTTCAGTTCTTACGCTTTAGATGATCAAAGGAGTAGCGATCATTTCCCAAGCATTTTACATTCGGTTAGCAATCACTCGATCAGGGTTGATGGACAGCATTCCAGGCCGGCTCAGTCAGGGCTAAGTCTGCTGGACAGACATATGCACTGTAGTATTTATTGCACGCAAATATTTATATTTAAATACAGTCGAAACATTTGATGCAATAAACGACATTTTTTACCGAGTCGATGGTGAAGGAATCGTCATTCCTGATCAGGACTGAGAAAAAGAACTATCGGAATCGTTTGTGTGAAGGTTTCAAGGCAGCAAGGTCTCTTGTGCAGGCATGACGTACTCTTCGCTCTCAGGATCAGAAAAGTGCTCAAGTCTGGGTGTACAGCTCGCAGCTGCCTGACAGGGTAGTTCTGAGGGGAGAGGAAATGGCTGACACATTTAGCAAGAGGCACGCCAGTGTCTACGCGCTTCCGAAAAGAGTATGTCCTCGAGGAGCACTATGCTTTCAATAGGCACAAGAAATGGATATTCCGTTCGAGCTGTCGGAGTTTAGGGCGGTTCTGAGCAAATGCAGCAATGCCAGCACTACCAGCGCGGATCGAGTGTTATATGGAGACCTGTGCAGGCTCTCAGCTACTTCTGGGTGCAGCCTGCTGCGCCTTTTCCACCATTTTTAGACAGGTTAAAGACGGAAAGCTAAAGGCTCAACAATTGTTAAATAAATACAGCTTTAAACCTATTTTCGTTGCCTTTTGGACTTATATGTCAGACTGCCCGAGCGGGGAATCGAACCAAAACCTTTGAAACCAAAGACCGAGGTCCTACCGCTTAGCCATGTAGGGAAATAGATGGGGGTATAGTACCCCCATCTTGGCTTTTTACTATCTTGGTGCCTGTTCCCAAGGCAGGCGGTGATAGGTTGTGCTTGGACAAGTACAGGCCCATTGTGTTTCTGTCATGCCTGCAAAAGGTTTATGAGCGTATGCTCCTAAAGAGGCTTCATGCATTGGGAGCACTACGACTTCCTGGTGCCAGTTCAATTTAGATATCGGCAAAACAGGAGCGTTCAGGATGCGTTCCTGTTCCTTCTGACAGGCATCAGAGAAGCATGGGTGTATGGAAAAATGGTTGTCACTGTGTTCTTAGAAATTAAGCCTGCATATGTCACAGTTGAAGTTGGATGGGTTCGCACCTCGCTGTGCAGCATGGGTGTAGGGAAAAATTGGCTAAGGCTATCATTGCTCTCCTGGGGATGAAGAGGTATGTTACGCGAGTGAACTGCTTCTTGTCGACTGAGACAAGTTCTGTTCGTGAACTGCCTCAGGGGAGTTGCCTCAGTCCTACGCTGTTTGCTGAGGCGATTAATGAAGTCCTTGTTGAGATGTGCGCCAATGCTAACATCGTCTGCTTTGCGGACAATATTGCCATGTGGTTTGCAGGAGTGATCTTGAGTCAACCATACCACAAGCAGAGTCTGCTCTTCACACTTATTGTCAATCGTCTGGGTGATAAGGGTGTGCTGTTGGCCCCAGCTAAGATGAAAGTTGTTTTTTCTAGTAAACTCGCTCGTCAGTGTGTGACAGCTCAAGTGACTGTTAGCTGTCTTTGTGTGACATCCAAGCCAACTGTTAAGTATCTGGGTGTTGTTTTGGACAATTGTCTAGAGTGGAACTCCAACGTCAGGCTGTTGAAAGACAGGATTCAGGCATGTCCTTCAATTCTAAAGGTACTGGCTTGTTACAAGATGGTCTGTAGGCGAGCGCTATTAGCCACGCGTAGAGGGCTTGTTGGTCTGTCCTGGACTATCACTTACCGTTCCTCTGCAGTTCCAGGAGCCACATTCATTCGCTCCAGGTCATTGTGTATTACTGTCTACGTGTGGTCATTGGTTATCTGGTGTCCACTCTGGTTTTCGGCATGCATGCGGCACTTCAGTAAGGACGGCAGTGACCCCGTTAGTAGGATCCTCTCAGACTATTGCCATTTGCGTGATCAGATGCAAGACCTTCTTGGTGTTACGGGAAGGGTGTCTCGCTGATTTTGTCAGTGCCACAACTGCATCTACTGGATGTAGACTTCGTTCAGCCTTTGAGTCCTGGCAGAGCAGGCTGGCAGTGCTATTTCACCAGCACCACACAGACTGTGATTTTTACTGTGATGCATCATTTTACGCTGTGACAAGAGCAGGCGGAGTGGGAGCAGCGATCCTGGCACTGAAATACACTGCAATGTGTCATCTTGTTGCTGTGGACTCCAGCACTGTTTGTGAGTAGGGAGCCATATCGGTTGCCCTGGACATTGCCTTGGACCTGGAAGGTCCATCGATTTACCTTGTCACTAATTAGCTGTTCGGTGTACGTAGTGTGCAGTCTTCATCCGAACTTCTCTCTGTGAGTGACCCTCTGGTGTTTTTCATCGGTTGGAAGCTGTGGGTGGCATAGTATCATTCTGTTTTTGCACCAAAGTAGGTGAAAGGGCATGCAGGGACTGCGGCAATTAATTGGCTGATGGGCTTTTGCTGATGGGCTTCCCTGATCTGTAGCCCATGGCACTGCAGCAAATGTCTCTCTGGTCCTGTCCATAAGGTCCAGGAAGTCTACTGCCTGTGGATGGTTCAGGAACAAATGGAGAGGAGAGTGGCAGACTGCTGTAACAGCAGTTGCAGACTGCTGGCAGAGCACTGTTCTTGATGCACCCAGTGTGCGAAGGTCCATCCATCCTCGATGCCCTTCAGAACTTGATGGCAAAGTTACTTAATTGTCTTAGAAAGGGTCATTCGCTTCTGCCTGCGCTTCTGTGCAAGGTTGAGATCACCCCAGAGCACTTCCTCCTGTTTTACAGGAGGTATGACCGGCAACATAGGATACTCGGTAGGTGGATTGATGAGGCACAGTGCTCTGTTGACACCTCTGGTGAGACCCATTGTGAGGGTGAGGGTGGTGGTGAATTATTGAGTGGCAACAAAGCTTCGGTTGTAGCCTGCTCAACCTGTGTGTCACCTGTGCGTCTTGTTATTGGAAGCTTGAGTTGTTTTTGGCGGTGTGTGGATATGGTGAACTTGGTGAACTTGGTTGTCATCGTTAGCTGTCAAGGTGAGGTTAGATGTTTGATGTTTAGTTTGTTATGTGGCTGTTGTTACACGTTTTTGTTTTAGGTATCTAGGTGCATGGCTGAGGGCCACGGCCTGAATCAATCAATCAGTCAACCAATCAATTTCATGGAGAGTCCTGGCCTTGCTAATATCTAAAGCTTAAGTTATTATTAAAAAAATTGGTTCATTGGTTTGATGTCTGGGCAACAGCAAACAGCTCTAATAAGACCAGTAATGTTCACAAACTTGCAGTCACATAAAAATAAATGTCACAAGCACCCAAGCATTGTTAATAGCTTGCACATAGTTTAAATGGATGGTACTGGCTTCTTCCCACACTCAACATCACGTAACAATATAGGCCCAAGAGCCGAGCCGAATCTGCAGATTGATACCGCAAGTAATATCTGCCGGCTGAAGGATGCATGGTCGCGCCAAAGCCAACTGATATGGTAGCTGCTACTTCCTAGCAGCTAACGCAGCTTTAATCCCAGTTTGCCTGGGCTCGTTCGTTGATAGCGAAAACGTAAACTCGGTAGAATTCCCCCCCATGATTCTGCGAATGTTGCAACGCTAATAATATTGCAAAAAAAAACGTTCGTTTTTATGATGTTTCCTTCTGTTGAGATAGTATTAGTAGATTTTTGTGTAATGTTACTAAGAACATGATAGGTAGGATAATAAAATTTTGAGGAGCTGCATCAAACTCGTCTGTATAAAAAAAAATACTGTCACTTTCATCACCAAATTCCTATTGTGCAAATACTTAATTTTATGTGTAATTAGAAAATTTTGCTGGCCCTCAGTCCGGCCGGCTAAAAATGGTTTCTTTTTTGCCTAAACCATACTTTACCTGATAATTTTGCATTACATTGTCCCCAATATGATGTCTCCCTGGAGGTTTTTTGGTTGCTTATAGCCGTCCGTTTGCATGACCCCATTGCAACTGTGCGACGCATATAAAGCCAGAGTGTGGCCGGTTCCGGCATTCATTTTCCTCCAGAGGTTCCTACGCATCACCTCGTCTTCCCCCTTTCGTCCAGGAATTTGTATTTTCGTTCTGTCTTACGCCCGCAAGATAGCAATCGCCGAAGAGGCCTCTTCTCTTAACGTGATCGTGCCCATAGTTCCAGCTTCAGATGCTGTTCTCTCACCTGCTCACCCCCTTTCGTCCACGACGACCGCTGGGAGACCGGCTTACACCGGGATACCTGTGTCGCCAATGACGAAAATGATTCACCGCTTCAAGACGGCTAATGGACTCCACCTCCTCCCGTCCTTTCTGCCTTAGAAGAAGTCTTCTTACAGAGATCACAGCGTCACCTGCAGTGAAACGCACAACTTAGTCGACTCAGTCTTTGGCAATATGTAAAATCGACCCCTATGCCTCCCCGTCTTGCTCCTTATCCACTCGCCGGGCCATTACGCAAGAATGGGTAGCGTCAACTTTGGGCCACGGCAGCCGCAAGCGATACTCTCCCATCCCTTCATCCACGGCAAATTTCTTCTCATTTCCATTTTCTTCTCAATCTGACAAGAGGTGACTCGAGAGGGGAGGCAGGGCGGGCCTTTGGTTGTGTATGTTTTAGGCATAAAAGAAACCATTTTTAGCCCGCCGGCCTGCAGGCCGGCAACATGTTATTTCTTATTTGCCAACAAATTTTTGCATCATAAGCTGACTCGTCAAACATGGTGGACGGCACCTGTCTGATGGAGCGCCCTGGGATGGAAGCTGGCATTCCACCAAAAATTTGTATAAATGTAAAAATTAGCACTTTATTCAGAACAGGTTGATGAAACAGTAAGTTGGATCTCTTTTGCAGGGTTTGGTAGCCCTGAAAAGGACCGTTGTTGTATGGGTCTTGCTTCCTTCTATGGATGGCTTGCTTTCTTTAGTGGGTGGCTTTCTTCTGCTTCGTTCTGTATGCTTAAGGGGGCTTGAACACAGTTCTGGCTACGACGATTGAACCCAGTCGGTTTCTCTGGACATGTTCCGCAGGTAGTGGGAGGTGAATGTCGTTCATTGATGCCAAGATGCGACTGCAAGAATTTCCTCTATGGGAGTGGCGTTGTGATGTGCTCATGATGTTGAGATCGTTCTGACTTCGTATGCTGTTGCTCTTTCCCTGCTTAAGTTGGCTTTGTCGTAGCAGCATCGATTGTTTTCTTATCCAACGGGAAATCATTCCAGCTGAGGTTTCTCCCGTTTGTAAGTCTACAAGGGAGGAAAAGTTGGTATCTGCCTTTTCGGATGCCCTAGTGTTGGGGACGGATTAGAAAGAAGCGGAGCTCCCGGATGGGGCATAACAGACGTTCAGGTTTGTCTCCAGTTATGCTGGAGAGAGCTGGGAATGTGATGGGTTTCGAGGGCTCGGATGGTTTCTGGATGAAAAGTTTGGGTCGAAAATGCAGTAGGCTGGGTCAGCTGACGAGGCTTGGATTTCAGAACAGAGGGCGCTAGCTGCTAGTGTTACGAGGAAGACAGTTTTCCGGGTTAGGAGATGAAGGGAGCTATCTTGCATTGGTTCGTGGGGGGCTTCTATTAAGGATTGAAGGACGATTGACAAGTCCCAGTCTGAGACATTTCTTCTCGTTGTGGGTCGTTCGTTTTCGTAGGAGCGGAGGAGTGCCGAGATCCGGTAGTCTTCGAGCAGTGTGGTTTTCCCTGTTGCTTTGAAGACCGTGTTTAGGGCTAAACGGTAAACGAGAATTGTTGAGCCTTTGAGCTTGTTGGTGTTGAAAAGGTCGGTGCAGAATCTTGGCAGTTTGGTTTGGGAGGTGTCGATTGACTTAAATTTCCTTGCGAAACACCAATGAAACAATTCGGACCTGTGGCCGTCGTACATTCGGTTTGTTGAGTCTCTGGTGGCTTTTGAAGCAATTCGGACGGCATCTTCTTGATGAATTCCAGCCTTTTAAGGGGCTTGATGATGGTAGCCTCCCGTGTTCGTTTAGGCTGCTCAGGATTGGGTGGAATTATGAGCCTTTTGTTGTAACAGAGGATCTGAAGAAGAGGGAGGCTTCTTGGAGTGTCAACTAGTAGAGGAAGTAGGTGTCGACTAGTAGAGACAGTCGGTGTGGAAACCATGCTGCCGATGGCCAGAATGGGCTCTGAGGAGTAAAAGGCTTTGGCTTTCTTCGGATTTTTGCAGTACCTGTGGAAGGAGTTTGAATGGTGGGAACAAGTATGCGTAAAGGTTGTGCCCCATGGATACGTCAGGCATCGACTGACAATGATTGATCGTCCGTGATCGGGCTGATGTATTGGGGAAGTCTGGCATTATGCTTCGTCGTGAATAGATCTTTCATTGAAGTTTCCCAAGTTTTGACGAGATTTTCACAGGTCGACATGAGCGGCTCGAGATGCAGACGTTGTCCGTCTTGAGAACCTCATTCAATTCGTGGTTCTACACACGAATGAGACGAGTATCAGTGTAGACAGCAATTGTTGTCCTAAACTTCACTTGAAACGTGGGTTAGCCATGGTGGAGATGCTGGAAGAGGTGAGAGCGTCATTCGTATGACTCTTCACTCAAAACGTGGGTCTAGCTCTGTTTGAGACTAACACCGGTTAGAGATGCAACAGGTGACTTGATTTTCGCTGGAGAAGTGAGGACAGCTGTGGTTGACACAACTTGGAAGAGGTGAAAGTGTCATCTGACTTGACTCTTCACGTCAAAACGTTGGTTTTAGACACGGATGAGGGTGCAGCATAGCACCTTTTGTTTTGGTTTTCACTCGAGACGTGGGGTCCATCACGGTTGAGACGAGCGGCAAGATAGGCAACCATCTTCCGACTTAGTCTTTACTCAAAAACGTGGGTTTTGGTCACGAATGAGACATGCATCTGTGGACATCAACTGTTGTCTTGATTTTTACTTGACACGTGGGGTCAGCCACTGTCGAGACGAACAGCAGGGCGTGTAAATGCTTTCCTTATTCACTCTTCATTCCAAACGTGGGTTCTATCCACGAATGAGACGAGCATCAATGAGGACAGCCACAGTTGTCTTTATTTTAACTCCAGTCATTTTGGACGAAAACTGTGGCAATGAGTGACTTCTTGAGTGCCTTCCTTGAGCTGAAGGGAGGTGACGCTTGACGAAAGCAATGATGGTTTCAAGAACGGCCGCACAGAGGCGTTCGACAAGGTCTTGGTGGGGCGACAGGAACTTGACGAAAATTGCGACCACCGTTGTGTGTAGTAGAATGCTTGACGAAAGCTATGGCGACAGCGACAAGGTGTTCGATGAAAGTTGTCTTCGATTAGGAAAGGTGGTCCGTGACAGGAAGATTCGATGCTGAGAGTTCACCTTGGACGGCAACGAGTCGCCGTCCGTGATCAGACTAGGGCTACAAGAGGTTGTCGGCCATTAGCGGGTTTGGACGAAAATCATTGGCGCAATGTTATGGGCACATCGTTGACAAAAGGTGTGAGATTATGGTAGTTGCAGAAGCAGCTTGTGGGGCTGGCCAACAAGGCCTTGGTGGGGAGATAGGAACTTGATGAAAATGGTGACCACCGATGTTTCTAGTTGGATGCTTGACGGAAGAGACTGCGACAACGACTAGGTCCTCGGACGAAAGCGGTGTTGGAACAGGATGGGTGGACCATGAAGGGAAGACACAGTGCTGAGGGATCTCCAAGTTGTCCGTGATCGGACTTCGAAAACAAGTAGTTGTCGGCTGTGATCAAGATTGGTCGAAAATGGGTTGTGATAGGCAGCGCAGTGGTTGTGGCCGTAAGGGATGTAGGTTTTCGTTTCTTTGTCGTGGACGAAAGGATGGGAGAGTGTCGCTTGCGGCTGTCGTGGCTCACGGTTGACGCTACCCATTCTTGAGTGTAGGTCCGACGGGCAGGCGAGAAGCAAGATGGGGAGTGATGAAAGTGGGCTTGAGTCGGCGGGCTAGAAGGTGAATTTCCCTTGGGGAATGTTGATGAGCTGTGTCCTACCATTTCCCGTGCATAACAGGTCGGAAGTGAGAGCAGGGCTTGTGGTTGAGTGACGAAAACTGGACTTAAGTCGGCGGGTATAGAGGTGTGTTTCCCGAGGGGAGGCAGATGAATTGTGGCCTTTCATTTCCCGTGCGTGACAGGTAAGAAGTGAAAGCCGTGCATGTGTTGAGTGATGAAAGCTGGACTTCAGTCAGCGGGTCACAAGGTGTGTTTCCCGTGGGGGACACTGATGAGTTCGGTTTCATTTTCCGTGTGAGACAAGGGAAAAATGAAAGCCGAAGCTTGTGGTTTGGCTGAATGGGATGTCGGTTTTCATTTCTTTGCCGTGGACAAAGGGATAGGAGAGTGTCGCTTGTGGCTGCCGTGGCTCACAGCTGACGCTACCCATTCTTGCGTATGCCCGGAGAGTAGATGAGGAGCAAGACGTGTGTGTGTGGGGGGGGGGGGGGCATAGGGGTCGATTTTGCGTATTGACAAAGACTGAGTAAATAGGTTCTGCGTTTCACTGCAGGAGACGCTGTGGTCTCTGTAAGAAAACTTCTAAGGCAGAAAGGACGGGAGGAGGCGGAGTCCATTGGCCATCTTGAAGCCGTGAATCTTTTTCGTCATTGGCGACATAGGTGTCCCCGTCTAAGCCGGTCTCCCAGCAGTCGTCATGAACGAAAGGCGGGTGAGCAGGTGAGAGAACAGCATCTGAAGCCGGAGCGATGAGCACGATCGTGTAGAGAGCTGAGGAGTCTTTGGCGGTGGCCATCTTGCGGGCATAAAACAGGGCGAAAATCCAAATTCCTGGAAGAAAGGGGGAAATGAAGTGACGCGTAAGAACTTCTGGAGGAAAATGAATGCCGGAACAGGCCACACTCTCGCTTTATGTAGAGGAGGATTGTGTCGCGCAGGTGCAATGGGATCATGCAAGCAGGCAACTACAAGCAAACAAAAAACCTCCAGGGAGACATCACATTGGGGACAATGTAATGCAAAATTATCAGGATACTTTGTCTGGCAAATAAGAAACCTCACTTTTTCGTTCCATTCCTCCTCCCCC
>JAHWFP010064437.1:0-33243 GCA_023313725.1 Lithobius niger
AAGAACATCCATTTCTGAAAAGGACGGACCTCGGTGACGCTCACCTTTCCAGTTCACTTCAGAGCTAAAAACGTGAAACCGGGTGGTCGCAAACCCCTTTCCATCAAAGCCCTGGGACCAATCTTGACCCGGAAGGCAATGAAAGAGTTCAATATCCAGTAAGCGCTCGCCATCATTACCTGGAAAGAACACACATTCCAGTTTCTGAAAGAACAGTTCCACCAACCCCCTGGTTCCTCCAAGTAGACAAGGTAACAGGTGAAGTGCTTACATTACCAATGACTCCTGCTAAATTGGGAAAATGGATTTGCTCTGTCATTTGGCATACCTATGAACCTGGCCCAAATCACCTTGATATTGCCAGTGAGGTGTGGGCTCAGAAATTAAGGGTGCTGGCAACTTCCTGCGCCTTTAGTTGTGGCACTACACTAGATGCAGTTGTTGCTGCCTGCTCATGGACTCACAAAATCACTTTCATAAGCCACTACCACGATTGACGTCCCTCCTCCCCCACCAGGATTGTTATTTTCAGTTAGAACGTGCAATTTATGGTCCCAACGCAAGTGGTGCTGAGAGCTGTCATTTTCTCCTACGGCGTGGACTTACCACCGGTCAAAACTAGCATCCTAACTAGCAGGAACACGGTAAGAGGGAAAAAAAAGCACTGATCAGAGTGATTCGAACCACTTTACAAACTTCTAGTAACCATAATCTGGGAATAAAAAAAATATTGAGGCTTCCTTAACCCTTTAAGGGACGCATGTATTTCATGACTTTTTTTTAAAGTTAGGTCGGTTGCTGGATTTGAACCGGCATTCACTTGGTTTGGAGACGAGAGAGCTGACCACTGGGTTGTTGCCGCTTGCTTTGCTGCAATCACAAAGCTTGCAGTCTGCCGAGCGACCAGGGTTGTGCCATACAACGTTTTTCAACACTATACTGATACTTTATTAATTTCAGTACTGGTATCGCGATACTTTCTCGATACTTATACTTTTTTAAAGGTATACAAAGCCAGATGACTTCATCAGTAGTAGCTTCCTTTATTCCAGTTAACCTTCAGACAGAAATATTTCACATGCAATAACGTAAAGCTTAATTTCCTTGTTACATTAAAAAAATAACCTTAAAGGTTTTATTAAGGCCTATTGGTGTTAAAAATAATTATTAATTTTAATTAGTTTGTCCTATAGACAACTGTTCAGCATGGAAATATAAAAATAAATTCGCACTAGCCTACATGGATTTACTTACATTTTTATGTATTTGACATTACAAAATAAAGCAATACAGAAAAAAATTATATATTATATAATTTTGAAATAAAGAATCAAATGCGTTTATTTTTTTCTTTTACTTGTGCGCTCGTTTAGTTTGATTGGCTCCCTGGTTTACGTCGCTATTTTTTTTTAATATATATTTTATAAGATCATATTAAATTTACGTATGAAAATGTACATGAACATGAATACATTTTTTTCTTTTTCAGTAAAATTTACTTTTATTTTAAAGGAAAAGTACCACCATGCATCGTTCAAGCTCAAGATGGCTGCTCATGGTTCAAGTTGCAGTAAAACACTACTCAATGGCAGAGACCAGCGACATAATGATATAAAGTCTTGGCTTCCATAACCAGACAGCAATCAACTGTAACATATTCTGCTGCAGTAATCACCATTCTTCTTGGGATTTTAAGGTTAATTTGATGCAGATTACTCTAAGAGTCAATAGGTAGGTGGCCCATTAAAAACGTGTGAAACTGCTTCTAATTGTTAGGCTGCTAAACGTTAAGCCTATCAGTCACAGATCTACAACGATGTAAACTCGTGAAATAGATTGTGTGTTCCAAAACTTCTTCGATACTCTTAATACTGCACTTTTTTTAAACCAACGATACCTTCGATACTACTGAATATCGATACATACAGAGTTTTGAATTTTGATACCACTACCGATACCCAGAAAGTATTGGTATCAGTATTAAAATTATATAGTATTGCACACCCCTGCATGTGACCTACTTTTTGCCGCATCACGTAGATGTTGTTTTGAAACCATGTGGTCCTTTAAAGCATTAAGCTAGGCTGAGAAAATCATGGCTTAACCCTCTAACGGATGCGAAGATTTTTTAAAAAAGTATTACGGCATTCACTTGGTTTGGAGACGAGGATGCTGACCACTGGGCTGATGCTGCTCGCTTTACTCGGGGTCCCCTCACCATGCTTGCGGTGTGCCGAGGGACCTAGTTTCTGCCCCGCCACGTAGATGTTGTTTTTAAACCATGCGGTTCTCTAAAGGGTTAAGGAAACCATAAAAAGACCGAACCGAAACACCATCGAAACCTTTTGATGCCACATCTGCATCGTACATGCAGGGATAAGTAGTTCTGAATGTTTCAACTTTCCAGCACTTAACAGGGCTCGAAATGAGCGGTATCGCATCGCAATTTGCACCACAAGTTTAAACTTTAGCGATGCAAACTTAAATAATGTATCGCAGTTTAGCGACGCAACTGTATTTCAGACACGGGTCAGAATAGTCT
This sequence comes from Lithobius niger, assembly GCA_023313725.1. Lineage (NCBI taxonomy): Eukaryota > Metazoa > Arthropoda > Chilopoda > Lithobiomorpha > Lithobiidae > Lithobius > Lithobius niger. The sequence goes on from JAHWFP010064437.1 coordinate 2,543, forward strand.
TAACGCGCGTTGGATGCTATAGTCTTGACCAAGCATCCGTGCGTGTAGCAAAGTAAAAGTGAAACTAAAATGGCTATTGTTTCAAATACAGAAAACTTTATATTCTTTTTTACTAAATAAATTATTCTTTAAAAGTTGCTAATCATTTTTTCGTGACTGCTACGCAAATTTTTATTTTGTTTCGCATTTCTGCTATGCAAATTTTTTAAGACAATTCGAGCCCTGCTTAATCATCACAATTTAAATATAGAAAAATGCTATAAGCAACTGAGCGTTACACTTTAGACGACTGCTGACACTGGTGGAACCTACTTAACGTTAACACAATGAATGAAGCACCACAAAGTCACCGGTAAAAGACACAATTTACTAGCAAAAATATGGTCCGGAACACAATACAATTTTCATTCATATGGTCTATGAATTGAGTTGATAACTAAAATAGTTGTACATTGTTTTTGTATACGTAGTTGCATTGCAAAGTGCTGGAATGCTTGTAAAGCTGCCATTGTGAACAATGTAGTCGACAGAATACAATAAAAAATTTTACGTAAAAAATTGGCATGATAACGAGATCCTTGAGTCTGCTTCTTCCAAAAGGTATTGGTTTGTACAATTATCAATAAAATATTGATACTTTAACAAAATCTTCCGTCATACTGTGAGTGCTTCAAGCCGAGAGATGAGGTCAATATCATCTTGATCATTCTGAAATTACCACAAAACCATATATTGTATACGGATTGCAAAATCAAGGATCCCATAACATACAAAAAAAAAAAAAAATAAAAAACAACTCTCGTAAAAACTACTAAATAAAGCACTGGAAAAAAAAATTACACTAAAATTGAAGATTCTTCCAGAGAACTTGTTCTCGGAGGAGAATCTAAGTTCTCCAAGCAGAATACGACGAAGCTGTGTTACTAGTTTGGGACGTCCCTTTCCAAACATATTTGCATACAATTTCCCCCTTACTTTATGGAATAAAAAAAAAAAATTAAAAAATTCCGCTTTCGTCTTTGTCACTTCTGGTGACCTTTTTTCTCCACGATCTACCACCACTATCTCGCACTCAGCTGGGCACCCCCTGTGCCAGGGAGGCGGGAGAGCAATCAAAGTAACACAGCTTCGTCATATTCTACTCGGAGAACTTAGATCCTCCCCCGAGAACAAGTTCTCTGCTAGAATCTTCAATTCTCCTTCCTAGAATTCTTCTCGCTGTGTTATTAGTTTGGGAGAGATTATAAAATGTGGTGCAGCACCAGATACTCGTGTAGGCTACATCAAACCCTGTTGCTGCATCCTCTGCAATCACTGACCTGCCAAGCCAGGCGCAATCTCACGCTGGTAATGGGAGCGAAACAAAGACGGCGATGCCCAATTTGCCAGTGCCATTATTTGTGATGGCGACGCCCCACTGTTACTTGCCGTTGACACCACCTCATCATATACGGAGTGTGCCCTAAATTGAGCAATATCGACGCCTGCTAGTTGCAACGTTTCGCGCAACCACTGTGCGATCGTTTGAGAAGACACTGGGCCGTGCGGCTGAATATATGACAGCAGCGATCCGGGCGGATCCCAGTTCTCTGCACTGCGACATCACGCAGAGGCTCCTGGCTGCTGTCAGAGTTACGATGCAACCTCAGAAACATGAAGGGTGCGCCCACCCGTGCTGATTTGTGCTGTCGAACTACCAACAAGGCTTCATCGCCCTCAATGTCACATGCGCGTAACCTAGCCAGCTCACTGGCCCCCTTCACTGATGGCCAAGAGCATTCACGCCTTCAATGTCAACATCTTCAATGATAGCCCCCGAAGCAGATGCAAGGTACGCAAGAGTCGTGCCACTACTGCCAATTTCCATATGACGACATTATCGTGATGTAATTGGCCGCAAGTGGAACACCCCTTTCAGAAATCGGCGAACCAATAGGTGCACTGAAATGTGAGTGGGCCCTACACCCTTATAATATCGGCCCAATGCCGCCACATAACCTGCCAGTGTCCCATATGCTAAAGCCGCGGTGAACAATCTGACATCGATGCACTTCGTGGTAATATACCCGGCCCCCAAAATCACTCAACCTAACGACACCACTTACCCTCACTAATACGTCTGGATGATGTCGCCACGCCCGCTTCCAGGACCTGTACTGCAGCTGCTGACAGTTCGTCGTGCGTTCCCAGCCTCGCATCTCCGAAGACATCTCCTCGCATCTCCGCAATCTCCGTTGTCCACATGCTCCACTCTTCCCAGGGAGACAAAATACGGTGCCACACAAAAACATAATGAACTAAAGACAACAAAACCCGCCGATGCCCTGGCAACGACGGGCCCCTACACTGCACATTTTTAGTTCCAGTCGCCTCCACTCCTGAAGCTACCACCCCGGTCGGGCCTCCAAAACGGCCGCCTCCCTGACAATGGCACCTTGTAGCGACTGGAAGCCAGTGCCCACCGAGTTACCATAACGTCCTGCTGAACCTGACACAGCAAATCATGTAGTCACTCTATTTTGTGCAACGTCAGTTGCCTCGCTAACAGTTCCAGCCACAGCTCCTCAAGAAAAGGGTATAACAGCCGGTTTCAACAAGTTTCATTCATGCTCAATATGGTTTGCACTTGGAACGTCACAGCATCTACGACGGCCTGTGACACCAACGCCTGCCAGGTTGAAGAAAAGTTGACCGGGTTCATACCACAAAGTTGTAGCGTACGCAGTATTGGTAACAACACTAACAAACAATTGCCCTGCAATTTTACGATCGTCCTATCCACCATTTCCAACATCAGATCCGACTGCGGAATAACCCCAGTGTCCTAGGTGGAAGGAATTCCGTCTGCAATTTTTTCTCGACTACATAAAGATCGGAAATAGACTCCCGCTCAGGTTGCGTCAGCCACATGTGCTTATAATTATTCCACCAATCCAAAATGCCTGGTTCAATTGTCTACACGGGATGTTTTAGCACCACCACCTCAGGTAATGTAGTTGTCAAACCAATCCGGCCCACTTTCACATTAGCCCGGCCTATTTCTGGGCCCAAATTTCTTACACGATCAACCGATCGGCTCTCTGGCCAATACTGCTTATCACACGGCTGCCACACGCTATGTTCAGCATTACCCTCATCACCACACCGTGGCACAGTTTCCAATCGTGGCCCACGAAGGCCAACCAATTTGTGCCGCCGAGCCCGCTCATCCTTTTGATGGCTTTCATATACTCTCGAAATGGATATTTTTCCAACATTTCACTCCGCCTACGGCACTCCCCACTCGCTAAGCCACTCCAGACCTCGTCCCTCGGACAGAATTCTAGGCTCCGACCTCTGCCTGGCTCCTCGTCAGCAAGACGGAATTCACTTTATTGTGAAATTCGGTCCAGCCAAACCAGAGATACAGACAGGGGCCAAATAGACAACTTCTTGTTCAGCTTCTTCTTCTTGTTGTTGTTCTGGGGATACTTTCGTCTGTCCTGTCTACAGGTCAAACCATTTGTCCTATAAAGCTGGTTCTTAGCTCATTTTACAGGTATTGCTCTGTAGATGTGCCCTTTTCATAAGGCCTTTTCTAATTGGTCAAGTGGTTCAGGGGTTACGGAGCTCTAAACCACCAGATTGATTGTTTTACATTGTTTTAAACATTGTTATTATGCAACAATACCAATTAGCCAACTCCAGCTGCAAGACATAGACTGAAGATTAAAGGATTTGTTTCTATTGTTACCATTGGCGATAGCCAGATTAGTAAGGGTCAGCCTAGGGTCTCTTGTGTTAAACTATCAGCTTTGACCGTCAACTGCACTGTTTTACAGTTTTGCTGCAATTCTAAAAGTAACACGAATTAATAAACAAAAACGGAACGTTAAATGTTTAGAGTAAGGATCTAAAAGTCAAAACCTAGAAGGGACACGGACAAGCTTTGACAGTCAGGGTCTAGGTGTAAAATTTAGTCAGTAAGAGGCTGGAAAGCATTAGACCCTTACTACCCGGAGGTCAGCAATAAATACATTTTGACGAAAAACTGGAAATCCTCCTACAATGACCCAAGTGATGATTAAGTGGTAGTATGGTTATACGTTTCCTGCTTTGCTTTACGTTGGAAATTATTATAAATTTTTCAATTTAGTAACATGCCAGCATATTCGTAGCAGAGAGCATTATGGTAATCCTCTACCATAAATCTACGAAATATAATAACAAATTCTAAAGCATCAAAAGACAAAATTCCAAACTTCACAAAAAAATTGTGCTATTAAAGTTCCATAACAATATTCTAAGAACAAAGAAAACCTGCTACAACCGTTCATACACACGTTCAGTCCGTAGAGACTAGAACTAATCTAACCACCGGGCAGTAACGACTTTTCGTGCAACGCATTTCTAAAAATTCCCTGCATCTCCTTACCTATCATCGCTGTTAGACTAGCAATTGAGTCCGCAAGGCTGCCCCAGGGTACGGCTGGGCTAGGACTGCCCGCCGTTACGTTAGGCCTATCACCGCCATCTTGACAATGCCTGTATTCTTGCCGGTTGGCTCTGAAGCAGTTTTGCCGGAATTCGCGCCATCCACCTGGTAATCGATGCGCGTCGCTTTTCCATTCAACTTCTCACCTTCCTTACATATTTTCCTTACCACAGTGCTCATTTCAACAATCGATTCAGTTCAATGTGAACATTTATTTTCGTAGACAACTTGCCGTGGCCACGGCAAAAGACAGTGGTGGTAGATCGCGGTGAGGAATGCAGGGAACCGGAAGAGACGCAAATGGATGCGGAATTTGTTGTTTTTTCATAAATTAATGGGAAAATTGTATGCAAATGATGTTTGGAAAAGGCTGACTTATCAAAGGAACATCCAAAACTAGTAACACAGCGAGGAGCATTCTAAGAAGGAGATTCTGATATTTTACTAGAATTTCTTTCAAGGAAGCATTCGACATTACGCCGTTTCTCCAATAACATGTTTCAACTAGGAGCACCACCACCACCAACACCAACACCATTTGTTAAAATAGTGTAATTAACATCTTATTAATCTAATCCTAATGCCGCTAAATGGATTAGATTCCATACAAAGAAAAAAAAAGGAAGAAAAATGCAGCGGAAAATTACCTGTAAATCTTATCATTCTCAAATGCTTTTTCTAACTGGGTGTGCACAGATCTGTGGATAGCATTCTCAAATGCTTTTTCTTTCTTAATAGGGTGTGCATGGACCTCTGCATAGGCTTAAAATGTGCGGGGGGATGAAACGCACTGGCACACTGAGTTTCATGATGCCCACACTGCTGGTTAGAGATTTAATAGATTTTAGCCAATCACCAGCTCGCTTCCCCGAAGTGCGGGCCTGCACTTCACTCCTAGCACACAAAAGCGCCAAAAGCGCATCTCCGTCACCATTTTATTTCTCTCAATATGTCATGGGGTGACTCAAAAGGGGAGGTAGGGTTTAGCAGTAGAAACAGAATTTAGCCACAGCAGTATTTCTCTCTTGCTATTGCGACGAAAATATACATAACGTGTAAATTTTAACATTTACAGTAGACCTCATCAACATGGTGCTGGGCGCCACCTGACGGTTTCTTCAGCGGTTAGGAGCTGGTCCCCCTTAAATGACACAAACTTTAGCACTTTATTAAAAAGAAAAAACTTTGTTAATTTCAAACAGGATTCAGGATGTCATTTCTGATGTGGTGGAAAGGGACGTTGATCTTTGTTTAGGGCTCAGGGGGCTGGACCACACTTCTGGCTGTGATGATGGGTCCCAGCTTATGAAGTTCATCCACATGGGTGGTTATATCCCTGAAGTAGTTGGAAGTGAAGATTGATACATTTCTCCAATATACTTCTTGCAGGATTTCGGGAATGGGAATGCCGTTGTGGAAGGCCCTAGAAGTGGTGATGGTTCTTAGCTTGTGTGCGGTGATACTAATGTTGTCGTGCAAGTGATGTCAGATGCTTCATATGCAGTTCGATTACAGTCTTAATTCAAGAAGATAACATCGCCAGTGAAGTTTCACCAAAATTCTTCTTAAACAGCAGGAAGAGTGGATTTCTACCTTTCCGAAATTTGTTGCTTTGGGTTTGTTCAACATAGATTTTTAAAGCCCGACCCAAGCAGATCTTTTGGGCTCATCTCCTGTGATCGGGGTGAGAACAGGTATGATTACAGGTTTAGCTGGTTCGTCCGGTCTCTGAGATTTAGCTCTGCACGATTCTCTGGGTGTCAATGTAACGGCTTTGTAGGCATCATAAAAGGTCAAGTATGTTGGGTAAATTGAAAGAGCTTGTACTTCGCTGAATATTAAGCTTGAAGCCATTGTTATAAAGAAAACTGTTTCCCTTATTAAAAGCTGAAGGTTACAGTTTGCCAAAGGTTCGTAAGGTTCCTTCATGAATGAGTTCTGAACCAAGAATAGGTCACAGTTCGGGAAGAATCTTCTAGTTGGAGGTCGTTCAATTTCAAAGGATTTATGAGACATGAGATGCGATATTCCTATAACAATTCTTCTCTTCCAGCGGCGTTAAAAACGGAGTTTTAGTGCCACCTTGAGAAGTCTGATGAAGTAGCCACCCATGTAGTTTCAAGCCATTAGCGTTTGGGGAGAATAAACTTTCTCCTTTTTGGGATAGAAGGTCTTGAATTTCTGTTAGACTCCTTGGGTTGTCTATCAGGAGTTGAGGAAACCATGATGCCGACGACCAGTTTGGAGCTATCAAGATGAATAGAGCGCGTGTTGTTTATTTTCTGCAGGATTTGTTGCAAAAGTTAAAATGGTGGGAACGTGTTCTAAAGAGATTTGTCCAAGCTTGACGTCCAACATTGTACCTCGTGGCAAATAGATTGGCTATCGGAGTTCCCCAAGCGAAGAACAGATATTTGCAGATGGATGTATTTATTGTGCATTCTCCCGTGGTTGATTTGTGACGTCTCATTCCGATTTCCTGAAATGAGAAGGGAAGACGTGTTATTTCTTGCTGAATGCAAAACTTGAACATCTCCCTAGGTTACTGCGTGAATGTTTCTGGACTTCATTCCGCCTTTCATGAGAAAGGCTACTGCTGCGGTGTTGTCTATCTGAACTTGGTATTGTTTTCCCCTACGTAAAGTTATGGAAATGGTTGAGGGGGTTTGAAGACCGCCTTAGTTCCAGATGTTTATGCGATCCAATTCATCTTCTGTCCAAAGTCCTGAGGATTTGTGGCCTCCAATGAGGGCTCCCCAGCCCTTCATTGATGAATCCGTTAGGAGGATTAAGACCGGGTGAGGCTCGTGAAGTGGGACTGTTTGAGGTAGGACTTGAACGTCTGACCTTTGGTGGGGTGTCTCTACAGGAAAGTGTTCGTCTATGGGGTGTCTGGTTTCTCGTGGATGTTGGCTTGTTCCCGAAGTGTCTATTCGATAACGATGGAAAGGCCGGGTCATCCACCTTCTGTATGGAACCAGGGAATCCAGTTTCCCAATGAGGGAGTTTAGTTCTTCTAGTTTGTACGACTTTTGGCTCAGAAAATTCCTAGACAGTTTCAGGACTTCTTCAATGTGATCCAGTGAGGGCGTCACTGCTGCCGATGATATGTTGAAAAGAACTCCCAGGAAAAGAAAAGATTGAGCTGCGGATAATCTTGACTTTTTAAAATTTATTCCGAAGCCTAGGTGGTGAAGTAGATCTAAGGTGTTCTGAAGATCTTGTACCCGTTGTTTTGGGTTGTGATTTTTTTTTTAGCAGCTAGTTGTCTAGGTATGCGTATGATTGGACTTGAAGCTGGTGAAGGTGCACCAATACTGGTCTCAGAATGGATGAGAAATCTCTTGGAGCTGCGTTGAGACCAAATGGTAGAGTATGGAATTCGTAAACTTTCCCGTTGTAAATAAGTGAAGCGGAAGAGGTGTCGTAGCGAATGGTGGAGGGGTACATGAAGGTATCTATGGAGACTGTCCGATATTTCCTTTTGAGGGGATTGTCTTATGGAGTCCAATGTTTCCATTTTGTTTCTAGTTGAGAGGCTTTAAGATGAAAATGGAGCTGTAAAAGCCGGGGAGCAAGGGTCTTTACTTTCTGTGATTGCTTCTTTTCAGCTCTTGAATTTCCTTTGAAAGATTCTCGGAAGACGGTGATGCGAATTCCCAAGGTGGTGGAGCTATCAGTGCTGGTTTGCTTTTGAATGATGGTTTGAAACCCAGGCTGATTGTCGAGAGGATCCAAGGGTATTCTGAAATATTTTTTTTTCCTAGAATGGTGGTTGGTGTCTGAGGCGATCTCTACTGGTGATGTGTATCGCCATGCGACTTCCCAGTTATTGTCTTGACTTGGGTTTACTCTGAAGCCAGGTGAGGTAGTGTCTTCTTTGTCAGGTGTGAAGCTACGGTTCTTGCTGCCGCCTCTTCCCCAAAAGGACTGCTGGTTGTTTCGATGTGTTGAAACTATCTTCAAAGGAATGGTTCCTTGGTTTGCTCCAATCATTTTTGAAAGTTGAAACATTGCTTGGAGAACGGCTTGAAAGACTGCTTGTCAAAATGCTGAGACTGTTGTTTTGGTTTCTCACCATTTGGCGCCGGGCAGCGTCTAAATGGTCAGCTTAGGGATTAGGCCTCTGAACAAAGTATCGGCTTTGAGGATGGGTTAGTTGCGAAGCTCTTTTTTTGTGGAGTCATTTAAGCTGGATGCCAATTGTCAGGCTAAGTCCCGTAACAGAAGTGTGGAGTTGAAGAGGGCTTTTGTTATCGAATTCATAGAGTGAAAATTGGCAAAGCAGGACTGTTTGGCTTCATGTGGGTTTGTTTCAGTTGAGAGCTTCTCGCAAAGAGCTGGGCAGCTGTGTTGAAAACATCGGCTTGTGATCCGGCTTAGACCTAGTCTTAGGATTTGTCGTTGTCCTTGAGAAGGGAAGATTGCACTTCCGACTTTTTTGGGAAGATACATGCTTGTTCCAAAATCGAGTCTTGTTTCGGCCAACAGGAATTCAGATAAATACAGTTGCTTTAAGTTGCCTTTTGGACTTATATGTCAGACTGCCTGAACGAGGAATCAAACCCACGACCTTTGAAACCAAAGGCCGAGGTCCTACCGCAGAGCCATACCGACACGGCCTCTTAAAAGGCTGTGTCAGTATGGCTCAGCAGTAGGACCTTGGTCTTTGGTTTCCAAGGTTGTGGGTTCGATTCCCCGCTCAGGCAGTCTGACATATAAATCCAAAAGCAACGTAAATAGGTTTGCATCTGTATTTATTTGACTTTTGAGCCGTCGGCTTTCCGTCCTATTTTAAGGAATTCAGATGATATGAACATTTTAAACTATCTGGGGTTGACCGTTTTGTCAACTAGTGGCTTGAAAAACCAATTTTCCTTTCTAGGGCGAGGTGGGGTATTCGTTGAGTTCTAAAGGTTCTTGCTCTCTTAGAAGACCTCCGTTGCGAAGCAAAGTAAACAGAAGCGTCGTAGATTGACTCAAGACAAAAAGCTCTTCAGGAATGCGGTCTCTAAGACCGAAACCGGTCTGGAGTCCTCCGTTCTTCAAAGGAAGGTCTTTCACTGTGGGTTTGTACATGAAACTGTTGGCAATGATGCCGAACTGGTCAACGCTATCACGAGTTGTACATGCGATGTCAAAGTGGGTTTGTTTCGAGACGTCGACTGATCCAGAGTGGCTTCTTAAATATGGGAAGAATCCTCGTCATTTTCACCAAAATGTCTTTTTCCTCTGTCCTTCTTTCCAGTGGTTTGCGTGTTGATCGTTTTCCGGATTCCAAGTCTTTCTTTTTCCTCTTTTTCACTCATTCGTCTTTTGTCTTTTGCTCTTTCACTCTTACACCTTTCGCATTCACGTCGTTCGTTCTTTAACCTGTGTTTTGTTTTCTTTCTTTCGTGTGTCTCATTTCCTGACTTCTCATGGCCACTTCTGTTGTCTTTTGCATTGTCATTGGCGTGTCTCACATCCTGTCTGGAAGGAAGACGAACACCACGCGTAGTGGCAAAAGTTGAAGATCGGCTCGAAGGCCGAGAATGGCTGTAATTACTTGGATATCTGCGGCCATGGGAAGTCTTTAAACCTTTTGCATGGACTGCAAGGCGGGTATTTTTTCTACTTTAAAGTGTTGGGCGAGTTGTCATAGATGCTATCGTTGCTACATAGTGAAACTGCCTTCGGGCGTCGCAACGATGACCCACAGAACGAGTTTCTTTGGCGCGCCATGTATCGGTACAACCGAACGGCTTTGGCAACAATAGCCATACAACAGCAGACATCGGGCGGTGGTGGAGCACGGGAGTCGGGGCCAGCCGGTGGTGGAGAGGGACTTTTCCTTGCTGGCTTCTTCAGAGAGCTACTTACTTTCGCCATAGATCGGCTGTCTTTCGCTACTTGTCGTTCCCATAGTGAACACCAGAGGGAGCAAGAGCGCACGTCCGAACAGGGAGACGGAGACATGAGTGTGGCGCTTTTATAAGCTACTCTAGGAGGGAAGTGCAGACCCGCACTTCGGGGTTAGAGAATTGGTGATTGGCTGAAATCAATTAAATCTCTAGAGGAAAAAAACATTTGAGAAGACAATGGTGAAATTTATAGGTAAGGTATATTTTTGTCATAAAAGAAGAGTAAATTTGTCAGCCAAAGTAAAAAAAAAAAAAAAAAAAAAGCTGCGGTCCCACAAACATAACTTACCTTTACAGGTTCTATTGCTGCAAGGGATAGGCGAGGAGGAGTAATAGTAGGTATCTTCTCTGGAGACGAAATTTCAGATACATCATCTTCAGGCTCATCTTCCTCTTCATCCTCTTCGTCATCAGCAGTTTTTTCCCTATCATCCTCATCTTCACTTTCGTCTTCACCTTCGTCTTCACTGTAACAAACACGCCAACAAACCAAGTTACGACTCGGGTTAACACCATCAATACATTGGATTAGCTTGGTCGGCGATTACGCCATCACCATCTGCAAATTTCGTCTTGAAATACAGATAACTAACGAACTGTTCGAAATGGTAGTTAAAGGAAAAAAAAAGAAGAAAACAAGACTTAGCACACGAAAAAGAAGAAAAAATAAGGCTAAAATCCCAGGGCCTGCACCTGGTTAATTTTAGTTTTTGTTGCGTATACGAAAATATTACCCGATTTTTAGCTGTTTCCCTAGAAAGTTGTCTTCCCTGCTGAGCTCGTTATACTGCGCATTTCCGGAACTGACGAGCCTTCATACAGGGTGGTCCACAAAAAACTGACGACTCAACATTTTTTAAGTCCAACTTTTCTAGTTAGCACCCCTCAGAACCAGAAATCTCCCATTTCCATTAAATTTGCTTTCTGTCCTCTCCTGGTTTTGAGGGGTGATAACTAGAAAAGTTGGACTTAGAAAGAAAATGTTGGGTCGTCAGTTTTTTGTGGACCACCCTGTAAGGCTTGTGCAGCGGACTGGTAACCATCTTTCTCCAACCTCTGAACCTAGCACCTAGAGGGGAGGCTGGGCGGGTTGTAGGTAATGTATATTTTTCGTAAAGGCAACAAAAACTAAAATTAACCAGGTGAAGGCCCTGGAATTTTAGTCTTTTTATTGCCGACAAAAATATACATTACCTGATTTTTAGCAGATTTTGTCACCTACGAGGAGAGCTAGGTTCAAGCCCCGCTTTACGAGCCAGCGCCCCAAGGAACTAGTACCCGTGAAGACAACTCCTATACCCCAACCAAACTCCCATTTCAAACCGGAGTAAAGCGACAAACAGCGGTGGGGGCGGTGCAGGGAGATTGGGAAAGCAATCCTCGTGTGTAAAGGTAGTAAACCCCCTCCCCTTTTTTTTGCTTAACAGTCGGAGGATGCACGTGGAGTGTCTAACACCTAAGGGGGACAAGGTATGTCAATATGCATGCAAAGCAAGATAGTTTTACCTTGTCAACGGGAACTCCGGCGAGTAGGAGTGGTGAGATGGATGAACACTTGAGGATGGAAGTACTGGAGGGCAAATGTTGTCACGTGCAAGAGTCTGTAGCGACTTGGACGAGGAGGCGTCTGTAGGAGGTTGACCAGAAAGTCCGGTGCGGTCTGGTTTTACTTTTCTAGAACGGAGTGTGGTCAAACACTGACGAAAAGCGGAGTGTGGTCAAACATTGACGAAAAGCAGCACAAGCTCCTGACGGGATTAGTTGGTAGAACTAGAAAGAGTATTGGCTCAATTTTAAGTTAAGTATATTGAAGTGTGGCGAGAGAGCATATTTCAGAGTTTCCCCATAGAAGCGTGGAAAACACTGGTACTGGTCCCTCGCTGATCCATACGAGAGGGATTATAATATGTAGCAAAGTTATTGTGGAAGCATTCGGAAGCCCAGCGCCACTCCTTGTGATTTCTTTCTGCAAGGAGAACAGGGTGGTTCTCTGGAAGGAACAGCGGAGTGGAGGATGAATGCCGTGGAAAACACGAATAAAGCCTAGGGTATCATCATACTGAGAGACGGAGTACGATGAGAGGTCCGTGAAATTTGCAGAATTGGCAGCCTGTGACCAAGTGGATAGGACATCTAAGTGCTCCAGGGCTGGAGGACCGCCGTCCGGAGTGAAGGAGCGATATGCGGTGACCGAGGCATCATCATACGGCGATGGTAATGGTGAAGGAGCGTCTTGGTGTAGATTCTAGAGTGGCGGAGACGGAGTCTGTTCATAGCGCTGAGGCGGATTGGACGATGATCGAATGGTTGCTGAACAGGGGGCGTTGTGGAGACGTCTGGTGGGCGACCTACCACAATAAAAGGCCCTCCAGGGAGGGGAGGAGGGTATTGGTGAATGCCGCATCCTGTTCGCCTTCAAAAGCGCATAATTTACGCATACGGCATAATATTTGCGGCTAAATTGTTCCAATTCATTGTTAAGGGCTTCATTGATGGATCTTAAACGAGTGTTTTCTTCAAGGACTGCCACAGCCGAAGAGGCGGCATGTTGGAATGATGGCACTGTTGATATGGTGGCACGCAACGACTTGAGTCCTGTTGCAAAACTCTCATCTATGGAAATGACAAATTCGATGTTGTGGTCTACCTCTTCCAACTCGTGGACTGATAAATTTAGACCACGAGTTAAGGCAGCTCGTAATGTGGATGCTGATGGAAATGCAGGCGGCATGTCAACTGCAGAGATGCGGTTGGTGGTGGGCAGAGAAATGAGGAAATATCGATGGGTGGTGCAGTTGTAGTTGATAGCACAGGTAGTATTTGTGGTATGGCGGGCGGAGTGACTACCTTGGGTGGCTGATAGGAGCAGATCGCTGTAAGCGGAGTGGGAGGTTAGATAATCATCTTTGTTGGTTTCGTATCACTATGCTTCGGTGGTGCTAACGGAACGCGAGCCATTTTGATGTGGAGTATAGCCGGCTTGGATATTTTTTGTGGGGTGAGTCCCAGACGTGCTGGGGACTGCAAGAGGATCGTCGGGGTGAGTGATAATAGTCCGCTTGTTTACCTTTGGTGGAGAACAAGATGGGACCCCTGTCGACGAGATTGGTCACTTTAGGCAGGTTTGGGGCTGAACAATAGTAGGAGTAGGTGGAACACTCGGAATTCCTGTCCTGCGTAGGAATTCATAAAATTATGAGCAGTGAACCGAAGTGGCAGAAATCAAAACAGGCCGTGATTACTAAATCGACTGGTTGTTTTTGTTGGTGGGAGTCCAGGACGGAGAGAACTCTGCCGACGGAGGACGTGTTACTTCATTGGGATGTTCATGTGTCTTCTTTCTTCTTTTTTTGCAATAATAAAAGAAAACAGAAAACGGCAAGACTGAGGTTACTGGTGGAGGTAATATTGGCGGATTAGAGGGGGGGGATTGAGGCTTAATGGCGCGTCGACAGCTTGGTCATTAGCGCCAACCTCAGTCACAGTGCAGTGGTCCGGGTTGCCACTGCACCACACATTACAGAGATATTATGCAAACCCCTAATCTAAATCTTGTCATACATCTGTACCTCCTGCAAAAATTGAAAAACACCGGACAGGAGGACAGACTTATCGCCCAATTGACGCACAATGTCATGCGGAAGATGGAAACGACGACGAAAACCATCAAGATGGCAACAATCAACAAGGAAGTGCCGGACCGTAAGTGGCCGCCGACACCAATAACATTCAGGAGGGTCAACCCCTCCGCAAAGGAAACAGTGAGTAAGTCGAGTGTGACCAATGCGCAAACGGGCCAACACCACCTCCTCACGGCGACTGCGGCGACACGCCGAGTGCCATTCCTCAACAGTGCCTTTAATAGCTCGTAATTTATTGCCGTCCTGTCCATCCCACGAGGCTTGCCAAAAAGCATGTAACCTCAGACGCAGAGTTGGAAAAGCGTCCGAGGGAACAAGCCTGAGATCCCTACCGAGAGGGCCAGAAAGGGCCCCTTTTGCTGCAGAATCCGCTTGCTCATTTCCACCTATCCCAACATGGCCCGAGATACAGCAGAAAAGCACGGTTTTCCGCTGGCCAGGCAAGCGGGAAAGCAAAGCTTGGACACGTTGTGTCAAGGGGTTCCGAGGATTGTAAGTCGCCAAGGACTCCAGGGCACTCATGGAATCGCTAAAGATAATGAAATGCGTGCCCTGAAGGCCAAGGATCCATTCCACCGCCAAACCGAGAGCCAAAAGCTCTGCAGAAAACACAGAATAGCCTGAATGGGCGGATTAGACACAGCTGATGGATACCTTGGTATGAAATTCCACCCCCCCCCTCCTTGCTTGGGAAAATGGGACAGGAGGATGGGGAAGACAACCTAAGGCAAAGCCCTCGGAGCACGAACTGGCACGGCTTGGGAGGCAGGGGTTCGGCCCGAACGTAGAGGCGGAGCCCGTTGTGACAGATGACAGCGGCGGAGTGAAGTCGATGGAGCGGATTGGAATTCCAGCGTGGAGGCAGTGGCAATGGTCTGAGCAAGAGGCGATGCGGATCCCACCGATGCAGAAGGTCCAGAGCGGAGTGAGGACTTGGTTGTTGAATGGGAGTAACAGGATTGTGCCCCCCCCCATACACACACACACAAAAAGAACCACCCGTACCGTCAACAGTTCTCCAATTCACCAACACTCCGCCCCTCTCCATTGGCCCCCCCCCCCCCCCCGCTCCACTACGCCCGGAAATCTCCTCACTTTTGGAGAAGGGAGTGATCCACAAAATATGCGGACCGGTCCAACCTTGCTTTTACAGCAGCATTTTTCTTTGCCCCAAGAAGACGGGAGGATCCTGTCCCGAACTATGGATAGTATCACTGGATCTGATGTTATTGTTTGCCATTCTTTGGCATAGTGTCGTAGTCTGCCCCATACAACTTGTAAGGGCTGTGAAATGTCAATACAAAGATTTTCCCCTTGACCTAGGTCGGGGAAAGGATCGACAACGTCGACGGTTCGGTGTGGAGGATCGGCCCAGGAACTGTCTGCGGCTGCGGGCCTGGGCTTGGTTAGGAAAGGGCGAAGACGACTTGTGAAGTGACGGAGTAAGATCGTTAGCCGGTTTCTGTGAAGATTGATTCTCCTTAGGTGTGTCGTTGCGAAAAGGAGGAGTGTTGTAAGAATGTTAAGGCTGTCGCTTATGTGGACGAGGTTTGCGGGAGATGTCTAAATCGTATCAAAAACCAAAACTGGTGAAAGGGGCCGCCAAGTTCCGAATGATTCGGCCCTTCAAAGGAGTGATATACAGACACCAAAACATTCGCCAAGTTAATCGCAACCGCTTAATAATTCGAAGGTTACATGACAACTAGAACATTGCTACTTTCGGTAGCAATGTTCAAGTTTTCATTTAACGTCTAAAGTATTGTTCGGTGCGATTAAGTTGGCGAATGTTTTGGTGCGTTGATATCACTCCTTTGAAGGGTCAAAACATTCGGAACTTGGTGGCCCCTTTTACCAGTTTTGGTTTTTGATATGATATCACTCCTTTTTGAAAAATTGTGTTTTGACCCAACTCCACCACCGAGCAGATGTGTAATAAAGTGCCACGTCACAAGAAATTGGTTTTTAACAATTTGCTACTACCTTTTGATTATAGGCCTAACCATTTTCAACTCAGTCACCTCTTTATAGGTTTTTGGTTTGGTTTTAATTTCGTTGTAATTTGTTTTATTTCGTTAGTTTTGATGTGTTGATATAACTCCTTTGAAGGGCCGAACCATTCTCAACTTGGAAGCCTCTTTACCAGTTTTGGGCTTTGCTTATTTTCCTTTATTTTTACAGTTGGTTTATTTTTCGTGAATTGGACGTGAATATAATTTCTTTGAAACGTTGTTTAGATTTATCGCGATACACTAGTGTGTGTCTAGGCATGCACGTCAGTATACACGTTCTCATTGTCCGAACTTTTGCCGTCCAATGAGAGACGATGCGACAATACAAACAATGGTTATAACAATATTTTCGTACATACGCGCCCTCCCACGCCATCTACGTTACGCCCTCCGGCTCCAAACCATAAAAGGTACGCAGATAGTATTGTACTGCATCCATTTGTCCAATTTCATAGCTGGAAGCCTTCCGTTATCTCGGTAGCGATAAATAATCACCCTATGGGATTTAACATGGGGATGAACGAATAAGCTAGCCAGCTAGTACATGTAGTAATATATTTACAACGTTATTGAGGGTCAGATTTTCCATTGAAAGCAGCTTAGCCGACATTCCTACACGATTTAATTTTTGTCAGGTGGGTCATTGCTCTCGATTTCAACACAATTTAAGCTTTTGTACCGCATTATTATTTGCATCCAAGTGAAATGTGAAATGTGAAGTGTACGTGAAATGTGCCCAACTATGCTTCATGATATAAGACACTGAAGCTATGGCGTCGTGCTACAAGGGTTTACAACCACGACAATTGAATTGACGTGAAGTTTCTTGTGATGACTGTTGCCTAACTTAGCGCGACACACTAGCTTGTGTCTAGATGAGGAGCGACCTTTGGGATCAAGCCGCGAAACAATGTCTCAGATTCGTGGATGGGTTGATTGCGCAAAATGTACCGTGTAGAGTCATGAAGGTTCGATATTGTACTGAGTGCAATTTCGTGGAGTAGGAGTCTAGAGTTGAATAGTGCTCTAGTAAACCAGTTCATGGCGTAGTATGTGGCAAAATAACTCTTGCTAAAAACCTGATTTATCAGAAAAGCAAGTTGCCGAGTGTCTGCTGGAGGCGGATCGGCATAAAGACGTTCACGGAGTGCATTAGCCGCTGTGCTGAGGACATCTGCCTGTAAAGTGGCTCGCAGCCCAAGGCGGAGTAGGCGGTCATTATCACTAAGCACATAAACGGGGACTGAGGCTCGGCGTTGGAGAAACAAGGACGAGCCGAAGTCCATCTTGGCGTCTGCTGTTAAGAATTCGGACTGTGGATAGGTATCAAAATTACGAGGATTGGCTGTGCCGTCTCCAATGGGTTTCAAGAAAAAGTTTTCTCGACCAGGGCGTGGAGGAGGTGGTTCTTTATCTAATTCTAAAGGCATACCATTGCCGAGAAGAATTTCACCGGTCCGTAGGAGTGTGGTGAGATGCGTTGTGGACTGACCAAGCAAGGGCGGCTGGTGAGGCAATTGGTCACGAACTCCGAAACCATATCCTGTGGCTAATCCGTGATTCTTGCAAGAGGATTGCTGGTCCGGAGTAGGCTTATAAAGGAAGCAGTCCGGTACGACACGTTTAACTATTTTTAACAGATCCGCCAGAGGGATATCGGATTGGTTCGGTTCCCCGTCAAAGGACAGATGATTATAGTCGGTCGCTCGACCGAACAGGCCAGGGGTGGCGGTGCTGGGAAGACGGGATCTGGCTGACAAGAAGGGCCATGGGACGACGTTTCTTAGGCAAAGAGGCCAGCCAGGCTGAGGTGTATTCTCCGACCGGCGGGGTCGGTAATTTCCGTTTGAAACTGTTGAGGGAAGAGTCCATCAATGCATGAATTTGGGAGCTGGAAAGAGGACCAGTGGCGTGTACAACAGTGGACCCAACACTTGCTGGGGCTTGTGAAGAGGTCGAAGATAGATCCAAAGGTGAGAGGCGGAATGCAGCAGCAGAGGCTGCTTTTGCAGTCGCTTTCCGTGCCTTGACTTGAAGTTTTAAATGAGCGTAACGCTCCTTAGTCGGGGCTAATTCTTCACCGAGGGCTCGAAGATCCTTGGACGGAGTAGGCCGGCTACAGAGGATAGGAGACGTGGCTACTGTTCCCGAAGTAGGGAGAGGTAAGGACTGCTCGGTAAAAAAAGGATTCAATTGAGAGGAAGGTTCCAAAGAATCCTGTTCTGCAGTGAGTTCCACTGCGCCCACACTTGGGGCATTTGTTGGAGGCGGAAAAGCGGACCGAGCCGAACTGATCGATGGTTCCTGTGGCGTGCCCTTAGTCCGCGGCATCGTAAACGGAGTGGGGACTGCGGAGTACGATAGCGGAGTGAGCGGATCGATGGCAAACAGCGACCGATGAACGAAGCAGTGTAGAGAAGAAAAGATGAGCTACAAGCTCCGTTGGGTATATATATGAAGGAGGCTGCGCAGTAGGGTAGCAACGCGGTCTTCAAATTTATTAGAGAAGGAGAATGCTTAAAACAAGGTAATGTTTATTTTTAACTGGCAACCAGAAATAAACTTTACTGTCAGGTGTCAAATACCAGTGTAGCTATACTGTTTAGTCCACGTGAAACCTTACTGCTGTATAGGCCTGTAATATAGGCTACACTCTTGCGTGCTTTCGTGGCTAAATCTTTCAGCACTCTTCAAGTAGTCTCCTATCCATTTACCGTATTGATAAAACATACACCACTTTTCATGAATTTACATTCAGTTTTTCAGGCTTGAAATTTCATTTTTATTTTTAAAAACATTTCCAGGTTTTCAACGACCTGTACAAACCTTGAATTACTTAATATGTAGTCTGTACTAAGCACACTAAGACGACTCATTTTTACGATTTTTCAGCGATGCGTGTTCTGAAGTAAAAGCTGTAAAAACATGTGACTACAGCAGTAAGGTTTCACGTGGACTAAACAGTACAGCAACATTGGAATATATAAAATTTTACAGACGAGTTAATTTGAGTTCTTTTGCTGCTCGATTTCGGATCAGTTAAACGAGTTAGTTTTTGTTTTTAATTAAAAAATAGTTGATCAGTCCAGACAAAAGACATAATGCGACTTGTTTCTGCTCAATTCAGTTTACATCTTGTGAGTATTTCGACAATGAAGTTATCGAAAGCAAACTCCCTTTGTGTAATGTTTTTCAGCCACTGAAAGTCACGAGAAAAGATCCCGAAATTTCAGGATTAATCCCAGGATTGGATACACTACTTCCAGTGGAACAGATTAAAACCCAGCGCAAACCATTTTTGAATTATATTCTGAAAAGTGGGAAACTAAATACTCGCACTCGGCTCGATACGCGATTATTGTTACAAACTCGGCATGGCACAACTCAAATACACGCTCGGGATAGCCCGATATTGATATCGGTATCGGTATTTATCTGTATTTTTGTCATATTGGTATCGGACGACTGTAAGGCTTCCGAGACAGATAGTCGTTACGCCAAGAAATGCAACCGGTTACCCCACAAAACTGACATTAAGTGCGGCAAAAACCAACAACCAAGTTAGAAAAGCAAAGCCATTTACTCATGTTTATAATGCGAATGTAGCACTTGATGGTTCTGCCACTCTCCACCAACCAACTTAAAATCTAACTAGTAGATGACAGTACTGATTAAAAATGCTGTTACTTATTGCTACAAATAACTTTTAGGATAATCTCAGCAGTTGGAACCCATGCGAAACCAGAACTGAAGTTGCATTTGTACGGAAATTAAATTTTTAGTCTTTTTATTATTATTATTATTGGCATAGACATCGGTATCGAATCGGTCGATTCCTAATACAAGCACAATCGCACATCCCAATCGTGAAAAAAAAAGCCATCCATGTGAATCATTTACTGTAAAAATGAAGATTCTCCCAGAAAACTTGTTCTCGCCAGGAGAATCTAAGTTCTCTGAATGGAATCCGACGAAACTGTGTTACAAGATTGGGATCCTTCCCTATGCCTAAGGCGCGTTTTTACCTCATAATGCAGTCATTTATGCAAAATATTGCGTCACTTCCGCCTCTATCCCACTTCCCCCTACCCTGCTCGCATCCACTCACTCTTTTCTTGCTGTGAATGTACGATTCCATGCAGGGAGGCGGGCGGCCCCCGTTTTGCAACACAGTTTCGTCGGATTTCACTCAGAGGACTTAAGATTCTCCTGGCGAGAACAAGGTCTCTGAGGGAATCTTCATTTCTCCTTCGTAGAATCCTCCTCACTGTGGACACCTCGGAATCGCTCCGAAGATGGCTGTGGTGACCTTGGTCCCAATCGGCAATCATCCAGTACCTACACCCCAGACCACCCAGGGACTAAGGATGGGTCGGTAACCGAAACCGAATTTTCGGTTTTTACTGAAAACTAAAACCGAAACCGATTTGGATTTTGTGTCGGTTTTTGGTACAGTGTTCGAAAAATCAAAAATTGATTTGATTTTCTAATTTAAAAAAATAATAATTAGCATTTTCTAAGTATAAATGACAACAAAGCTCCTAATCATTAAATCAAAGCAGAGGAAAATGGTGCCACATCTAGGACCATGGTCTATAACGCTGCTGAAAGTGAAAGCACGAGTTAGAAGCTAGTAATACTTCTGTTACAAGAAAAAAAAAACTAGAAAAATAGCTGGTTGGGGAGAATGGTGGCAAAAACAGATACCGAAACCGCGGTTTTGTGGGCGTAAAAATCGAAACCGGAACCGAAGTCAAAAAAATGAAACCGACCCATCCCTACCAGGGACCCCACTCATCCGCCACCTCGGCGTCGAAGTAAGGGTCCCAGAGGAGGGCCCCTGCGCTCCGCAAGGAATACGGTCCCTCCCTGGCGCAGGCCAACAGCCGGACGAACCAGGCTGCACACTGCCAGTCCGGTGTCACCAGTACTGCCCATTTTACTCGATCCACGATGAGCTTGTCTATGCAACGTCCAATTAAAGGACATGGGGGAAAAAGGTACGGAAAGAACAGGCCCCAGTTCACGCTGAACGCATCCACAAACTCTGCCCCTAGGCAGCGTCCCCACGACCCAAATTGCTGCAATTGGGCCGTCACCTACGATTAGAACACGTCCACGTCTGGCGTCCCAAACCACCTACAAATCTTCTGGAACGCCGCAGTACACAATCGGAAAGTCAAATCTGTCCCAGAAATTTCGAGACAGACCACCCGCTGTCACATTCAACTTCCCCGGCACAAATGCCGCCTGTACCACACAATCCAACTGACTTCTACGCTGCTCTAGGCTACGGACCATGGCTTTAAGCATCTGGGACTTCGTCCCCCCCTTCATGATTCACATACGACACAGCCACCACGTTACTCGTACTAAAGGATTCGTACTACCCGACCCCTGACCAAGTCTCCAAAAATGTCTAGCTCTTTCAGCACACCCAATAATTCTCTAGCATTTATATGCAAGGCAGCCTCCCTGGGTTGCCACCTTCCCTGCGCCTGCGAATCCCCTATGGTAGCTCCCCAGCCCATGTCTGAAGGGTCCGTTGCCACCACTACTGCGTCCTCCACAGAGACCCAGAATTTTGCTATCACCGGGTGACTCAGAGCCTTCGCCCACCAGTTCAAATCCTCGCGAGGCTTCCTCCGTGCACCCCCACACACCACCCGGGGGGGGGGGGGGGGGGTTTGAGGCTTAATGGCGTGTCGACAACTTGGTCATTAGCGCCAACCTCAGTCACAGTGCAGTGGTCCGGGTTGCCACTGCACCACACATGGTCACCAGGTCGTGTTGCCACCAACGAGTGTGCAACTTACCGTTCTCCACAGCACACAACAAACATACCGCCAGGCCCAACAACCTTTGAAGCTCTTTAACAACCGTGACCGGGTTCCGTTGCAGACCCGCAACCAATCGTACCATACGAGCCGTTTTTCAGGTGGCAGCACAAAACGGGCTGACTTTAAATCCAACATCATACCCAAAAAAAATTTCAAATCCTGCGACGGTGCCAGAACACTCTTACCGTAATTTACGAAAAAACCTAACTTCCGCAAGGTTTCCAATACTCTCCGCACACCCGCTGCCGACAGACCTATCCCTGCAAAATCATCCAGGTAAATGAAAACTAACACACCAGCCCGACGCAAGAAACGCCTCACCACTGTAATAAGTTTCATAAAGGTACCCGGGGCCGAAGCCAAACCAAACGGCATCACACAAAAACGGTACAGACAACCCTGCCAGGAAAACATTAACAATCGTCGTGCACCATCCTTTATTGCCACTGCATAATACGCTTGAGACAGATCGATGGTTGCCATCCACCACCCTGGCTTTAAATGCTCTACTACCCTCGGTAGTGTATCCATGCAGCACTTTCTCACCACTACAAAGTCATTCAAGCCTTTCAGATTCAAAATTATCCTATCGGTCCGTCTGGCTTCGACACTGGAAAAATCGGGAAAACAAATCCTACACACTCATTTTTCACCCTCTCAATTAAACCTTGAGCCTACATCTCGCTCAATTTTGGGGCAATCTCTTTCGCATCGTCAAATAAAGGTAGTCTCGCCGAAACCGCACTCAGCGGTGGCGTATTTCCCAACCCCAGACCAGCTCCGTCTACAATTTCCAACACCGCCGGCGACACCCAATGGCCGCCCACTCTGCACGACGGCCCCTCAAACTTCCAGCACGCCATGTGCTCATCATTTCTAAGCTCCGTTCCAGCTTTTCGTTTTCAAACAATCCAACCGCCCACACAACAAAACTACCTACGCACGCTCGGTACGCACCGAGCCAATCGCACGTTTTTCCACCACCAACAACTACTGTTTTCCACAGTCCGCCACTTGCGGTTTCCGTCGGTACGGTCAGTTACCGACTCCAACAATGGGTATCACATCTGAACTCCCAAACTCACGTCTCTTTCACTATCGTTACTCTCCAAATTCGGCTAGACAAACCAAAAATAGACACTACGAACCTGACAATCCGTATGAAATCACGCCACGCGTTTCATCCTCGCCAAATCTGCCGACACCATGTCGGCCGCCATCTTGATACTCTCCAACCAGTTGCGATAGAAAATATTCACCACCAACCGCGTAGCCTCGTAGCCACGCTGCTTGATTTGAAAGATGGCGCACTCCAGTTCAACTGTGAAAACGATCGTCCGAAACGAATTCCTATTAGTAATTCCACAATCTTAGCTCCAGAATTTCTGACTGCACGCACCAGCGGCAAGAAAAAGAGTGAGTGGACGGGAGCAGGGTAGGGGGAAGTGGGATAGAGGCTGTAGTGACGCAATATTTTGAATAAATGACTGCATTAATGAGGTAAAAACACGCCGTAGGCATAGGGAAGGATCCCAATCTTGTAACCCAATGAGGAGGATTCTACGAAGGAGAAAGAGTAAATTTCACACTTTTTGGTATTTCAAATTATTATGGCACAGTTGTTGCTATGAGCACTCCTGTGATCTAAAAAAATTATGCAGTTTAATTATGCTGCACAATTCATAAATGGTCGTATTTTTTGTTCAATTAAGTAGTTCTTCCTTCCCCTCATATATTAATAAAATTGCCCAGCATACAAGCCCATCGGTTTAAATGCAGACATAGCATGGGCTTAAATTTGAAAATGCCGTAAGCCCAGGGCTTATTTGCGGGGATTCACGGTAAGTGGTTGTTTTTGCTACAGTTAAGTGATTGTGTACCTGTTACTTCAAGAATAATTTTCACAACAATTCTAGTTAAAACGTTGCGACTTTAGTTAGAATAAGTCAATGCTGCTTCACTGACTGGTTCAATGTGTACAAATGGTTTTTCCAGTTTTATGGATGTCGTAAACAATTTTTGAGCTATAAGCTTTTACTCCATACTAATAGTCCTAGGGCTATTGTCAATAGTATGGCTGCTGTTTAATCATGAAGTCTGCAACCTGATATTAAAACTAACGAATGCTAATTACTTTGCAAATATATCCAGAGCATGTAGCACGAGGAGTATAATTTCAAATTATTTTGCATGTGTTAGTCTTAGTCTGGATACAGGCCAAGTGCAAAAACATTTTAGCCGTTATTATCGGCCACAAAGGCTGTTTTATTGGAGTATATCCCAATTCAAATTAAAAATAACAAAAGGACTAAACATTCTTTGTATTTATTAGTTTGCCAGTCTATCAATTCATAAAATTATTTCTCTACGAGAAATAGGTGATTAGTCATAGGCAATTCCCTCCCGTTAAACGTACCTTATCAACCACGCATTGCTTAAATCCGCTGAGATATCCACTGTGTGTGTGTGTGTGTGTGTGTGTGTGTGTGTGTGTGTGTGTGTGTGCATGTACTAATTTTTAATCGCGTGCTAATAATTACCATGAGATAGAAAAATCTAAAAGACTATCACGAGCCACGGTTGTTTGCCGTGATGTCATCATGAGTGAGCCACTGACGAACGATAATAGCGGATCTTTGGCCATCTGAGTGGACTAGTCCAGTCATATGATACGTGCATCTGGGCAAACAGCCGTGGCGCGTGGTTTAATACGGTAAAAATTAAAATTATTAATGCCAATAGATCGCCAAAGAAACATTATACGATACTACCCTAAAAAATTAATCAAGTACGATGTTAGAATACGAAAATAATAATGAATACGTCAAGTTCTATTGCTGGTCTATATACAAGTCAAAAGCCTAGGTCATTAACTAGCAATTGGCAGCTGTTTTAAGCTTCCAAGTTGCGCAGGCGTGCTACAAAAGGTAGATGGGTGTTATCGGGATGAGGGGTGTTATAATCTGGTAACACCCTCTTCCTTGATAACACCCTCTCTTCCGCTGCCTTCCACCATGGTAGTAAGCGGGACATAGTCACCTTAATGAGCCCAGAACACCAAGTCGATCTGCTTCCTGCATAGCAGCACGCATCTCATCCCTGCCGTCATCGCCAAATTTGTTACCTAAAATACAAAGTTAACATAGTATTATGAACAATAAACTGATTGACACATTACGACCAAGCCAGCATCAAAATGGATTCTTACACTAGCAATTCAAAGTTGCTGCGATCGTGTTGAGAAAAACACTGTTAAATAACAGCATCAACTACTAAGAACAATCTAATACGCTTCTTTAAAACTAAAAACGGTCACACAGTTAGGGAAACAACGAATGCAGAGGCCGTTAGAAATTCAATGTGCCTGACACTAACAATGGAGTAGTAAAAAAAACACAGTTGTCGCATCGACCACTCAAAAATCCAAGACCCGAAAAAAAGTAGGCATCCCAATTTAGAAACCGAAGACGTGGAATATGTGAGCACAACTACAGCTAATGAATTTCCAGTGACATACCAAATGACAAGAACTGACGCTGTACAAATTGCTCGTGATCGTCAGAGTCCACGTACTGTAGTTAGGTTCAAGGCTAGTTCCCGATGGTGCAACCGTTTCATGCAGTAACATGGATTTTAACTTCGACATTGTACAACTCTGGCACAAAGTATGCGGAAAGGTTACTCAATGGCCCACAAAAAATATATGACTTAAGAAACACCAGTGTAGTCTGAAATGCCAACTTCCCAGTACGGTGAACGAAAAAGAGTCACTGCATCTGGCAGCTTAAACAAAATTACCTCCTTTTTGATTTTGAACGCAAAACTAAGCTAAAAAAGAGGCCACCTCATTCTGCTATGGTTACAGAGTCCAGGAAAAAAGTTTGGATGACCAACGAACTGAGGTAATCGAAAGGCATATTGTGGCCTGTTGCTGGAGCAAACGTCCTGGAGCTTTCGTAACGAAATAAGGCATGGTAGTCCTTGGTGCTTTCAATGTCACTGAGACATTAAAGTCAAAGTGAAAACTATGGACTCTTAGTCAATTCTATCTGGGATGCCATCACAATGGCACTGCTTGATGTTGTGATTAACAAGCCCTTTAAGGATTACGTGAAAGAACTCTGTACAGAATGGCTTACTTTAAACACACCGTAAGTTGTAACTTAACACCCGCCGGAAGAATAAAGCGGGCTTCTATTAGCTTGGTATGTGAATGGGTTATAGCTACATGAAACAAGACTTAAGTAGAAAGTACAATAATGTAAAAGGGTTGTAAAAATACAGCCTGAGCAATGCGATGGATGGTACGGAAGACGATATTCTGTGGGACAGTGAAGAAAGTGACCATGGATGAAGATTCAGACGTAAATGTGCACAATATTCTTAAAGCTGGCTGAGATTAAGGGTACTTGCAATTTATGTGACAGGGCCTAAGTTTACCACTTGAATGTACTTTGGCTTTTGGGAAATAAACCTGTTCACCAATAAATGTTTTAAGAAGACATACTGTGTGTATGCCATTACTATGTACCGCTATTTTTTTTTCGAAATCAAGGTCTGGAAAAGGCTATTAGCCTTACATCACATTTGGGCCGGTATGGTACATTAGCACTGCACTACCAACACTACCAACTTTAACCCTGAAAATTTAAAACTGAAATGGAATTCGAAACTAGAAGCAACTGAGCAGCCCTAAAACTGAGCACTGTCACTGAAAATATGTGTTGGAGAGTAATAAAATAAACAAGTTCGATTAAAAGGTCATTAAAATTTAACTAAAACTTACCATCTAAATCCAGTTTGACCAAGGAAGGCTTCTCTTTTAGGCAACTCACTATGTACAGGCCAACTTCTCTGTTAATTTCATTGAATCCAAAATGTACTTCCTAAGAAAGAAAACTAGATAACTACCATATAACACTCATAAAGCTGTCATGTAGATACGACAAAAGTAGGTAAAAATTACAAGCATTCATTCCTGACATATACTCCTTCCTTTTCAAGAAGCTAAAAGATACTTTGCCTCTTAATAACTGTACAGCTAGTTAATTTCTGAATTTGTGCACAGCATAAGCACTATAAAATACAAATTAAAAAGCCTTTACTTCTGTCGATCATGAGATGGTACCAAATTGTGTTACCTCTCTAAATTAACGAGAAATTTCAGCAGTTTTGTTTATAAAAAGCACGTACTTCTGCCAGCATGACATGAGACTCTTATTTTCTGTTGCCTTTTTTGTTCAATGACAAACTCCACAGGGTTTATTTCAGTGTTAATATTTACATAAGAAGGAAAAGTGGTTCAATCTTTCATTCAGTTGGTTGGGAGATCAAGGCCTATTAACAGTGTTTGCTAGCTTTAAGAATCGCTAAGGTCTCCAAGACTAGTAAAGCTCTTTTAGTATCCTAACGTGCAGTAGGAAGAGACAAACCACACATGCCCATTAACACAGGGCTATGTCATGCTGTGGAAGGGTTAGGGTAAATGGTACTGGTAGACAATAAAAGGGAGGCTTGTTGCGGGCATAGTTCAATTTAGTGTTGTGCAAAGGAACAAACATGACACTGGTCAGAAAGAGAGAAGCCCTCAAGTAATAAACAAGTAAAAACACAACTACGTTTCGGAAAGCATAATTCACGTCATCAGGTTTAATAAATTACGAATAAAAATACACCAAAATTTCGGCAAGTATCTGTGTTAGTCACACCTTTTTTTTAAAGGCGTAAAAAAAACAAAATTAAAAAGAGAGTGAGTAAAAGCCCCTGAAATTTTCCCTCAAAAGGGTCAAAAAGACTAAAATACCAGGGCCTGCACCTGCTTGATTTTAGTTTTTGTTTGCCTATACGAAAATATACATTACCTTTTTTAACA
Source organism: Lithobius niger (assembly GCA_023313725.1). NCBI lineage: Eukaryota > Metazoa > Arthropoda > Chilopoda > Lithobiomorpha > Lithobiidae > Lithobius > Lithobius niger. Next base: position 30,285 of record JAHWFP010064437.1, read on the forward strand.
TTACCAGTTTCCCCCTTTCTGGTGCTCTAATCCCTAGCTTGAAAGTTGTCTTCCCTGCCGAGCTTGTAACCACTGCGTATTTCCGGAAGTGGGTTCGCCTATATAAGCAGAATGCAGCGGACGACAATCACCCCCCCCCCCCAATGAACCTAGTTCATCCGAAGGGAGTTAGGGCGGGTGAAGGTGGTGTATATTTTCGTATAGGTTAATCAAAAACAAAAATTAACCAGGTGCAGGCCCTGGTATTTTAGTCTTTTTATTGCCAATGAAAATATATATTACGTATTTTAACATTAGCAGACTTCGTCACGGACGGCGGCAGGCTAGGTTTAGGATACCCGCGTTACGAGCCAGCTTTCCCACGTAACGTGTCCGGGTGAAGACAACCGACAGAGCCTCAACCCCAGTCCCCGAGAACCAGAGTCCCATGGGGAAGGATAATGGCAGGGAATAGTGGAGTAGCTAAAGGAGGCGACTAGCGGGTCCAACACCTAGGGGCAAGGTAGAGATTCAAGGATAATTGAAAACCTTCCTACCTTGTCGTAGGAAGTGAAGCAGAAAAACCGGAACGGAGAAATGAAGCACTTCAGGAAGACGAGCACACAGGATCCAGGAAGCAGGAACGATGAGAAGTTCGGTGTAGAATAATGTCAAGCTATCACGGAACAGGAACGGTGGTCTGGTAGACCGAAGTCATCGTGGATCCGTTCATACGGCAGTGTGTCCGTTTGGTTGGTGAAGGAATGAAGGGAAGAAAGCAGCAGCTCATGTACTGGTAGTAAGTTCAAATGGACACAATGTGGAAGATACACAGAACGCAAGGAGAAAGATCGGCGAGGATTCTTGGTTCGCATGCCACATGCGCCCGAGGAATGCACAGGAAACGGAAGCAGGCTTCCTCACGGGCAAGGGGCGAAGGTTTCTCTTTTTTTTTGGAATGCGTGGATAAAAGAAGCAGTCAACGGGGGATATGAGTTGCGAACTCCTAGGGCAGAGCCCGAAAGCCAAGTGCTGCCCCTTTTGCTTTACTGCGACAAGGATGAGCAAGGAAGGACCTGGGTGGAGACGTCCGAATGACGAGAATGGCCATGAAAAACCGGAACGAAAGTAGAGGCGTCGTCGAACTACCAAACAGTGTACGTGGATAACTGCTGGCAGCCCAAGGAGGCTGCAGCTTGAGACCAAGCCGAAAGGAGTTGGCAAGCCTAAGTTGAAGAAGAGAGATGCGCAGGACCAGAAGTGGGTGGAATGGGTGGTGAGAAAGATCTGGTTGTGGTGGTGGAGGGATCCTTGAATAGTGACGGAAGCGGAGGTGATGCTTCGCGGTGATGGTAATTAGTTGAACCGGGGGACGGATGAACAGACGGGGATGGCATCACGTGGGGGGAACGAATGCGAAGTGCAGCTGGCGCACCGTGGAGGCGTCGAATGTGACAGCGAGTGCAGTAAAAAGCTCTCGAAGGCAGAGGTAGGAATTGGCGTCATCCAAGGAAGCTTATGCTTGAGTAGGACGTAGTTCATGCGTAGAGATTGGTAGCGTTCCTGAAGCGTCTCTAGATCTTCGGCAAGGGAGACGTTAGCTGCCTGGAGGCGGAGATTTTCGTCTTGAAGGGAAGGGAGAGAAGCAGCAGCCACCTGGAGTGCGTGTGAAGTACTGTTCTTGGTGCGGAAGGCCGAAAGCTCTGACGCAAATCCTTCCGCCACAGATAGGATGAACTTGATGTTGCGGTCCTTAACGGATAAATGCACCCCTTAGTGAGGGCTACTCGAAGGACGGATGCCGAAGGGAATGGAGTGGGAGTTGATGAGGGAGGTGTAGGTGTTGGAAACGCCCATCCGGCTAAACGAGGAAGCAGCGAGTCGTCACTAGTTATCAGCGGAACCGTATACGGAGGAACGGGGATAGTCGGAACTACGGGTGACGCTTGAGGAAATAGTAGAATCGAGACTTGAGGAAGCTGCATGTGTGCAGGTGCCATGGAAAAACAAACATTTTTAATGCGGAAACCCGAAGTTTTCTTGTTCTTAAGACGGGGCACCGAAATACCATGTTTGGGGCGGAAACCGGAGGGCCCTGCTATGGAAGGGATAGTGTCAGATTCGGACCGAGACAGCGATTAGAGCACAGGCTAAGTTGAAGAAAGTGGTTACGTGGTGGAAACCGGTGCTGGAATGCAGTGCGTTGACGGAGGAGGCTTGGGCAAAGTAGTGAACGAATCCGAAGAAACGGAACGCTCAGCGGCCGGCTGACGCTTGTATCTTTCGGCGCACAGTCGAGACTCTCGTTGTCGTTCTTTCATATTCTTCCGCTTAGGTGAGATCGAGATGCAAATGCTGCAACGAAGGGGGGCGCCATTACACCGACGATGATGGTGGCAACAGGAATGTGGATCAAAGTGTTTGAATGAGCCAGTAAACCCAATGCAGCCGCAAGGTGCAGGAACCAAAACATTAGGTGTCAGACCAGAATCTTCTGATGAAGATACGAGTCCGAAGACATTTCGCACAGGGGAAAATCACAAACGACGAGAACAGCGTTGCTACACAGGCATGGAGGAAAACGAAAGGCAATTCGCGTCAAAACTGGAACAAGGTGACACGGGAAACCTAGCGGCGTGTGAGGGAAATGTTGCGAGAACAGATTCTTCGGGTGTCCTCTCGGTGTTCCTGTCCAACCCCCAGTTTTTACGATATTAGGCACAAAGGATGCAACATTTAATATGAGAAACACTTCAACCATCAATACGCTGCCCTGCAGTGCAACACTTGATTCCAACTCTACCATGCACGCTTGAGCTAACTGGTTTATTGAGTCCACTGATGTTGTTGTCAGTGACGTAGCCCTACTGCTCATCAGTATGGTTCACAGGTAGGGGTCTCTTGATCAAGAGTTGAACTCCCTGCTCAAGCAATATGACATTTAAGTCCAAAAGGCAACAGAGATAGGTCTGGATCTATG
>JAHWFP010064437.1:33253-48024 GCA_023313725.1 Lithobius niger
GACTTTACATATTACTTGTTATAGCTTTGTTTCCCCCTAACCCTACCCTGCCCCCACCCCATCCCACCAAAAAGAAACAAGGGTAGTACCATACCTTTAAATTTCTATGGCCGGACTTCATGGCCATTGTCAAGGCTCTTGCTCCTTCAGAACGAACGAGGCAATCCCCAAAGTTTATTATTTCTAACTGTGCCAAGTCTGGAATCACCTGCATTGAAGAAATAAAACAAGTTTCATGGCACAAAACATTGGGTTATTGAATCAAGAAGACCTTTATTGAAACAATGTATACCCTAGACATTGCAACTGCTCCAACTTCTGTGAACGTATTGTCATTGAGATTGAGGACTTTAAGTTTTTTGTTCCTAGACAGCGCCTTAGCCAATGCTGAGATGCCGGCATGGCAGATGCCATTTTGGGGCATGGACAATTCTTCCAAACTACCCATAGCCTACAGATACACAGACAAAAAATACATGAAAAGTTAAATACAGTGAAGAAACGAAAGAAATTGTGCAGCAATCCCATACGCAAGAGAAAACGTAGCTACGTGTGGAAAATGATCCACAGCGTCTCAGTAACCGGCACCAAGCTGTACACCGTAGTTACCGAGCATGTATGTGTAATTATCCCTCTAAGTCCTTGACTACCTCGGTAAACCAATTACAAGATTACGGAAGATTTCCCATATACGCACATAAAGTTCTTAAAGCAATTACTGCTGCAAGGTTAAAACAGTATTTTGCTGGACCTCCTAGCCTGGCCGGCTGAAAATTGTTTCTGTTGCCTAGTAGGAAATATACAAAACCTGAATATTTGTAGCATTCTTCCCTGAAGTAGGTTTCTCTTGCTGGAGTTGGCCTCGAGACGGCCAGCTGAGTAACCCCTCCTGCGCATGCGCCAGGATCCTCTATAAAAGCATTCGGGCGAGACCAGCCCGCCATCTTTTCCCTCTCGAAATGTCAAGTGTTGATTCAAGAGGGGAGGTAGGGTGGGTTCAGGTATTGTATATTTCCTACTACGCAACAGAAACAATTTTCAACCGGCCAGGCAAGAGGGCCGGCAAAATACTGTTTTATTTTGCCGTTCGGAAATATACAAAACCTGAAAATTTGTAGCCTATTCAGCAGACCTCGTCAACTCAGGTGGTGGGCACCCTTGACAAGTACCCTAGGGTTACGAGCTGGTTTCCCCCCAAAAGATTACATTTCACACTTTTATGAAACAGAAAATCGGCAATCTGGGTTAATCCAAGGAGGTGGTTGTTCAAGATGGAAGATGAGTTATGCTTCTGCTTTAGGACATCTGCATGGGACGTCTGTCTTCAAGACATCAGTCTTGTCGGTGTCTGTTTCAGTGCGTAAGGGGGATTGGATGACATGTATGACAGTGATGATGGGTCTCAAGACGATGTAATCCGATTTCTTGCGTTTGTGTCTCCCCTGAGTGATGGTTTGTGTTGACTGACTTCATTGTGAGGCTGCAGATGAACTGTTGTTGATGCCGATGTCACTCGTGGATGGTTCAAGATGTCGCGTGTCTTCAGTTCATGTGTTGTGCCACTGATGTTGTTGTCAGTGCAAGTGATGCTGCGGTCAGCAGGAGATGTATGCAGGGGTTCGAAACATGGTTTCATGAGGCAAGAGAGGACTAAGGATGGGTCTCAGTCAGGGAAGGAACGTTGTGTGGATGGGCATCCGACCACCAATGTTTGATGAGGGGTGAAAAGCACTGGTCGTATTGGAGATTCGTTGCGTTTCCAATTTATAGGACAGAGAAACGTCCTGTTGTGTTGATGAAACCAGTGCTTCCTGAGGTATTCGTGGATCATGATAGTTGGTGCACAGGTTGCTTTACTTGAAATTCTGGGTGTTTCATTTTCAAAATTCCATCTTCATTTGACTCGATCGCTTCGTCTATTGAGCAAGTGAATGTGGCTTGCAGAGCTGTGCCGGGTGTAGGTTCGAAAGAGCAGAGTCATGTTTGTGAGAATGACAAAGTTCCTGATTGAAGGGCTTGAGCATGACGTGTTGTGGTTTGATGGAATGAGGAACTAGTTGGTGAACTCGCTTTCGGGATGTCTTGGAACCATGACATTGTTGTGGGTGGAAGATTCGTTCGATGATCTTGGAAGAAGGTTTGTGGTGAGTTTCAAATGACAATCGTTGAAGAACTGCAATGTTGCAGACCTTTCGACGACTGGTAATTATCTGGATTGCTCTGTTATGGTCCTCGGTGAAGGACAGCTGACGAGGGGAAATGACGAGAGTTGGTAGCTTCATCGGTTGTTGGTAAGGGCCAATTGTTGTAAACGATGGGTGTCAGGAAGTTGCAATGACAGTCGGCTTCAGAGCGGTGGAAGGGTTGGGATTGCGGTAGGTAGTTAGAGAAGGACAGAAGGCAGATGAATCCGGATGGATGCGGAGCTGTTGAGCAGTGGTCAGGTTGTGGCTGTTTTTGGATAGGCTTTTCAATAGTGTGGAGCCGAGCTGTGCAGCAGGTGAAGGATAGCTGGCTTGAAAAGACTTGCGGCAGGAAATTGCAATGGCAGTCGACGAGGTCAACAGGCAGCGTTGGATGATCGGCTGTAGAGTTGTGATCGTAGTCAGTCAAGGGCTTTAGGCAGAGCAGGATGAAGGTACCAGGAAGCTGATAGTCTTGATGAAGCCAGAATCTGGAATGGATGTCAGTGACCGACAGCAAGCAGTGAAGCGTGAGGGTCCAAAGGAGCAGCGATGAAAGCCCAAAAAAGTAGCAACGAATGCAGTCTATGGACAGCAGGTAGCGAAGAATGGAAGTCCTAATGAACTGCAATTTTTGTCGGCTAGGACAGCAGGTGGTGAAGGACGACTGTGCGGGAGTGCAGAAAATGGTTGATAGGGAGCCGCGGGCAGCAAAATATGAAAGTTCAAAGGGGCTGCAATCAATGTCAGTCAGGGGCAGCAGGATGCAAAAGATGACGGGCCGAAGTAGCTGTGATGATTGTCAGTGTAGGACAGCTGATCGATGAGGGGTGTTCTCTTCCTGTGAATTTCAAAATTTAAAGTTCACCTCATCAATCTGTGGTGGTGGGTACCACATGACGGGTTCCCAAGGGCGTGAGGTGAGTTCCCAATGAGACAGTCTTTCGACAGGTTTAAATGCGTTGCAGCAATCTGCGACTTTTCTCGGCAGATTCAATGTGCAAAGGCTATCTGCAATGGAAAGGAGATGCTTGGAGGTTCCGAATTAGCTGTGACGATAGTTTGTGATGCAAAGGAGCGATTCGGACGGTTGTGGCATCTTTCTTGGCTGGTGCAGATGGGCGATGGAAAAATAGTGAGGCTATCTGTAATTCAGATCCATGCAAAAGACGATGACGGTCTTTCCTGCTGAGTCAGAAGATCTTTGATGCCTGTTCAGATGGCGGCGAAGAATTTGCAATCCAGCCCAGAAGTGTGAAAGACGGTTGGCTGATGAAGGTGTGTCGAGTGGGGAGGTTAAGCCTAATGTTGAGAAGCTCGAATGGCATGGTCCGTGAGTGCATGTTCTTGACTTGTGGACTGAAGAGGAATGTTTTGTCCTGGATGGTAATGATTCACGATAGACCAGCCAAAGGCAATGAGGGTGAAGGAACACCATCGTGGATGAAGGTTCCTTCGGAGTTTCTATGAATCCTGGCATAGTATAGTCCGGTTAATGAAGGATGTCATATGCGAGGACAAGATGAGAAAACTCAGAATGGCTTGCGAAATGAGAGACAGTAAAGATAAGGGTGAATTTGGACAAGGAAGCTTGGTCTTGTGTTGACAATCATAGATGACACCCATGAATCCATGTCCTTGACGCTGGACAGGGAAGAATTGTAGTGCGTGACGAGTTCATTGGAGTACCGTTGAGTTTTGGCGTGGACCAGTCTGTTTGAACGAGGGATGGCAAATCTGAGGTCGGAGACAGGCTTGGATGAGGATCAAGAAGCAACGGATGGCTTGTGGTTTGTAAGAAAATTAATCGGGAGTAGTATGTATAAACAAGGTGTCTAGTATATCGCTATAGTTAGTATAGGATCAGTGAGCCATTCGGTAGCACTTGAGTTTTCAGGGGTGGAAGAGCGTGCATCTACCAGTTTCGACGGTGTGTAACCCTGTCTTTAAGCCCCTTGACCGATTCCCGGTAGTTGTGCGTTGCGAGTGCGGGCACAACTAATGGGAGACTCTATAAAATGTTGCTAAATTTGTTAGCAATAAAAGTCCGTCGTGTGTTGACTTCGTTTATCTTTTTCTGTGGCAGCTGGAACTTGTTAACTTCTGCTAAAATTACTTTTGGTGTGGGTAGATTCGATGTTGCATTTTGGACTATCAACCTTCGTACAGGACAATTGTTGTTGCCAGTAGTGTTATTCAACTATGGCTTGTTGCATTCGTTTTAGAAAGCGATAATGGACCTGTTTATTATTGTTTCTATAACATCGTTAGATAACTTAATAATTCGTAGTTCGGAATGAAATGGTTTGTTCTAAGCCATTTCGATGTTATCAAGTAACAAGTAAGAGTGTTGTTGGTCTAGGTATTACCCTAACTTGACTCTAAGATGTAGGAAAACTGTTGGGTCGTCAGGCTAGAAGGAAAAAAAAAATATTCAAAACTTATGTGACTTGTAGAAAGTTACCTTTTAGACATACTTATGCTTAAGAGGTCCACTTCCTTTCCTATCAAGAACAAAATAGTTTCCTTTCCACGTGTATGGGTTTCTACTTTTTCAACGTTTGTAAACTGTCAACAAAGGAACTATGAAGAAAAATCCTGTTCAAAACGATGAAAATACTACTGCAAGCAATTACCTACTCTAAATAACAGTTAAAATGTAATGAAGTATCTAAAATGTACTTTAATAGGACTTGTATTCAGCTGAAAAACCTTGTGCTTTGTACGAGAATAACAAAAAAAAAGTTACTAAAATTCGCCGAAAATGCTATCTTCTTTATTAATTATTTGCCTCGGCGTCCCGCTTGCAAGCCGGCCCTGGCATGATCTGTGATTTGTAGATATATTTCTCATCTGAGAAAGTAAACGTTCGGACATCCTATTATCTTTATCATTGACATTTTACTTTTCCTACGGATCTAAATAAAGAAACGAAACCCTCCTTTAATGGTGTTTAGCCTACACACAATACTACTAACGGGAAAAAAAAAATAGTCTACCTTCTCTTTCTGTCAAATGTTGTTTGAATTCCTCCGTGTCCTGCTTTTGCTTTGCCTTTTCCTTGTAAAGTAAATAAACATGGTACGCTATTACTTTTAGTATGTTGAACTGTTGTTACGGTCTACCACATTTTATGTTGTTTCAGTCGGAGCATCTTTTTTTCATCCTCTGACGAATCCTGCACCTTTGTGGTCGTACCTTACAATATTCTATATTCGTTCATTGGTCCACACACATGTACCGCGACTGGTTGACTGTATGCTAACACGTGACACGTTTTCAGCTTATAGCATCACAGTTGTGACGTACTTAAGACTCCCCCCCATTCATTTTTAATACTTCATTCACGTTTTGCTGTACTAAAAAAGATTACGTTGTGATAAAAGCCACACGTGGACGCGTTGTTTACGCTCTTGAGTGTCTAGCCGGCGGCTGGCTTGCTAGTTCTCTCTTGTCAACCCTGACACCTAACACAATTCTTAATTAACTCTACAGGTCATAGGTCATGTTTAAATAGCCTTACCGACTGGGAAAATAAAACCCAGATGTTCCCCAAGAACAACAACAAGCGCAACTGATAAGTCTTTTTAATCCCCCATATACATGACAATGATATCGAACCTTTGTTTTTACGTTTCTAGACCTAATGTCTTCTCGCATGCGCGAAAAGTAATCCTAGTAGTCAGGCGGCATCATCTGTCACAAATACCGATGAGCGCATGTGTGTGTGTGTGTTCTGTCTGATTAGCGGTGGGAATTGTTTTTCAGGTCTCAGATGACATTCTCTCGAGAAATGTATGTCTATTGAGTGACCCCTCTTTTTTTTTTTTGGGGGGGGGGGGGCAATCTAAAGTGCTGATTGGCAGTTTTGACTTATAGTTTACGAGTTGATATTTTGAAGATTTTATTCTCCTGGACTATCTCTAGACTACAACATGACTTCGACTGTTGAGGTATGTACATTTTTACAGTTTGGGTGGTGCGTTTTAAAACATTTTATTAACACGTTTCCCTTTGCCAAAAGGAACCAGATGGACTCCCACCCCTTTTCCTTCTTATATTCCAGTTATCGATTCACCGGCAAGTCCGGACCCCACTCCCCCGCTAGCGGAATCGTGCAGTCCAACCCCCCAACAACAATGCACCAACATCGAACGTCGTCGAGAGGTATCATATAATTTTTACGTCCTTCATATTGCTTTTATCATTTTCCAGTCCCTCATATTAGTCGGTTTTTTTTTTGTTTCTCTACCTTTAGCTTGTTCGAGATTTTCAAAGACTAGCCCTTTCACAAAAGCTACTTCAGTACAACCTGCGTGAATGCTTTCAACGGGAATTAGTTCTTCATCGGGGTTTAAGAGTTAATTTAGAAGAAGCGGGCATCATTATACCGTCGTCTACTTTTTTGTTTGACACCACTTTCGATCACATCTTCTTTATTAATCTTTATTTTTGCTTTTTACTTTTTGTTTTCGACTATTTTAAGTCACAGTGTCGCATGTGTAGCAAATTTCTATATACCCACTAACTTAGTGACGCTCTTTGAAAATCATACCTACATTCTAACTAGTCGTTCGTAGGTCAAAATTATGAATGGCGAATGTGATAAAGCAACTTTTATCGCGACTCGTACTACTCTCTCTTACAACAATGTTAAGTTGCGTTGCTTTTTCACCAGCAGCCTGTATACCTCCACGTCGGGGTCATTTGGACGTTTTTCATGGAATAGAGTATCGAACTTCACATTTCAAAATCACTCGTATATTTGTGCGAAGCTCTTCGACTTACAAAACTTAACAACTGCGCACATATACAAGCCACAGTTATTTTTCGATACCCTATTCAATGAAAAACTGACTAACATACAGATGCGTTCTAACAGAGAGACGAAAAAATGAGAAAAGCAATATGAAGGACGTAAAAATTATGATAAGACTTCTTACTAAGAACTTGCTATAGAGACCACTTGTCACTAATAGGCCTTCACCTTTTCCATACACCGATATAAAAACCTTTCATTTTCTGCCCTTAGCCGGGCCAGAATGCATCTCAAGAGGGAAACAAGAGCCGACAACAGGCCGACTAGCACTCGAGTCAACACGAGAGGAAGAGGGAAAGCGGGGGAGATGCCCACGACGCTACCCACTGGCCACGCAGGAAAATGGGCAATTGCCCCCACTCGCACGCACAACTACCAGGAATCGGTCAAGGGGCTTAAAGATGGTGGTACACACTGTCGAAACTCATAGAAGCACCCCCCCCCCCCCCGAAAACTCAAAAGTGCTACCGAATGGCTCACTTATCCTATATTAACCATAGCGATATACTGGACACCTTGGTTATACATACTAATACCGGGATTTTTTCTTCGACCATGAGTTGTCGCGTTCTGACGTAAGTCGTTTAAAAACGGATGTGGAAGCAAGATTAGTGTGGGATGTGTCACGTCCACAATTTCAGTTTCATGCTGAGGACGGAGGCAGTCTTTTCCTGCAGAAGCTTGGTGTTGATTGCGAGATGACGAGGAATATGTAGTCCAATCCAGAGTGAAAGAATGACAAAGAATGATGAAGGCATTTTACGGATTGGACGGCTTGGTCTTATTCTTGTTCACGGACAGCATGATCCATAAATGCGTGTGCTTGACTTGAGGGTAGAGGCAGATCTTGTGAAGGGTAGTCCACACTATTGATGATGGGATGCGACTGGTGAAGGGCTTCAGGAAGAAGAAACGGCCATCTTGGATAGCAGTCCGAAAATTGAAAACTCTGATGGAAATGGAGAAACAAGGAGGAAGGAATGGACGATGGTGTGTGTGCGGCGGACAGACAACAATGTTTGGATCGACTGCCGCTGGACGGCTAGGTGACGGGGCCGGCATCTTCATTGTTTCACTGGATTGGGCTTTGGTGTAGTTTGCTTGAGCGCACCATGGATGGCGAAGCTTAGCCTTCACTTGAGAAACTCGGACAGCACAATCCACAAATGCCCATTCTTGACATGAGGACAGAGAAACATGGTTGTATGGTGATGAGCTGGCTTGTTAGTTGCCGACTTGTACTTGAATTACCATACAGACGGTCCATTATGGCGTGTGCTTGAGATGAGGGCAAAGGTTGATGCATACGTGAAGGACAGCCTGAGTTCATGGATGAGCATGATGATAAACCAAGAGGAAGTTCGGACAGAGATTGATCTGTGAGAATGCTTCTTTTTTCTTGCCCTTCTTAATTGAGGAAAAAAACTGACAACCATCGACGGGCGACGGACAGTGAGGCGATGGGGCGGCAATCTTGGATGCAGGATCAGTCGTCGTTGCATGGGAACAGGCAATGGCGTAGTCTGCTTGAGCGTGCGTTGGCTGTCCGAGAACTTGAAAATCGGACTGCATGAAATCAGGACAGGGACAGGAGAAAAAGACGGACTGTTGTTTGATGACAGTACAGAGACGATGAGGACGAGTTGGTAAGCCAGTCTTGAGTGATGAACGTGATGAAAAGTTGAGAAGAAATTCGGACAGAGATCGATGTGACTTTGAAAAGGACAATCTATGGCAGTGCTTTTTTTTCTTCGCCTTCTTAATTGAGGAATGTGATGAGAGTTAGGCCACATGGAAGCGATGATGTAGAAGAAGACACTTGAATTGAAGGACTGACTACAATATTCGGATTGACGGGCGACGGACTGCGAGGCGATGCGGCGGCCATCTTGGCTGCAGAATCAGTCGTCGTTTCTTTGGATGGCGTAGTTTGCTTGAGTGTGTGCAGGCTGTCCGCGATCTTGAAAATCGGAATACTGAAATCAGGACTGGGACGAGCAAAAGACGGAGTTGCTTGAAGACAAGGTATACGTTATCAGGCTACCGCTGGAGGTGAAAGATGGCGGGCCGGTCTCGCCTGAATGCTTTTATAGAGGTTTCTGGCACATGCGTAGGCGGGGTTACGCAGCTGGTTGTCTCGTAGCAACTTTAATACTCTAGAAAGAGAAGCATACTTCAGGGAAGAATGCTACAAATTTTCAGGTATTGTATATTTCCGAACGGCAAGAGAAATAAGATTTTTGCAAATTCTCGAAAAGCCGTGGCTTATTATGTACGTGCACAATTTGTAAACACCAGTTGCAGTGACGTCATTTTTGATAATGGTGTAGTGGAAGGTGGCCCTTTTCTCTCATGTGTTGCTGAGCGTGGCTCCAGACCGGCTTCGCACAAAACAGATGAAGGCATTTTCAAGGTTTTTTTTTTAAGGCCAACCTACACCAATTTCAAGGCCCCCTGCATATTCAATATTAAAATATTTCAGTTTTTTTTTTACTAGTTTATATAATTTAGCAGTTTTAAGGTATTTACAGTTAGCAATTATGTAGGCTAATTGCAATTTAAAGCGGGGAGTTAAATCATGGTAAATAAAGCAAGAATATCATACCCAGTCGAACATTTTGCTCATAAACCTTTTCTAGAACATACTACTCACACTACACGGCACAACTATTACATTTTTACAGTCCAATCAGCAGGAAACATTGTTGAAACTAGAAATGATCTCAACCCCAGAAGCAGAATATTTTCCGCCGGTCTGCGACAAGCCTTTTGCAAACTAAAAACGGTCTGCGGGAAGAGGGAGGTGTCTGCAGATGGCAGGAAGGGTGTGAAGGTGGAATAAAGCATTGTGCAAAGTTTTGAGTGAGGCCCATTTGGGTTCATGAACAATTTTCTTGCAAGAACTTTTTTCTAGACCTTTGTAGGTTGTTTTTGCTAAATAACTTGAGAACGACCAAACCTATCGTCATGACAATAGCACCATTCAAAAGCTCTTGAAAAAACGGTTAAAATGGTGTATTTGAACGTCAAAATCGGCCAATTTTTGGGGATATTGTCTCAAAAAGAAGACCAGGAAAGAAAAAGTGTAGGATAAATCGTACTGCAACACTACCAGCCGTACTGCGACGTAGCGTCGCCCTGATTCTGCTACAGGGGAACTCAACTGACTAATTCAACTGAAGAGTCAACACAAGGCGAGCGGCAGCTCACAACATCAAAGCAGCCGGAATCCCTCATCACAACATCTTGGACCCAGACAGAGGACCATTATGTCACTTATGCAGTTCATTTGGCTGAAATCGGAGGGGGGGGGGGGGGGAGGAGAAGGAGGAAACGATAAAACAAGCATCAATTTTATAAACTTATTTTTGTCCAGAGGGAAGAAGTTTTCTGTCACGGAAGAGACGGCGATGATAATACGATCATTAATGTACATGGTCTGGATTCAATCAAGCATTAACACAATGCCTTTATTCTCATTAATTCACTACAGTTATTTAGTTTAATAGATTGTCCCTCTTCCAAAGTCCAAGTTAATCCACAGTTTAAACTAATTATGACAAAAACAAACATTCGTAGCAACCAGCAGTCATTGACGATGTAGGTTGAGTTTGACTGACCCGGTCTACACGGTCATAGGTTTGCAGGAAATTGCATCAAGTTTGAACGATTTAGATGTATGAATACACCACCTACTGAAATTGCCCTGCCCTAGTCTAGGTGAAAGTTATCCCCATTTTATTTTTGTTGAATTTATGAGCCTGAAGCTGCAATTCGCTTTAAACAGGTCGGAAAGCTAGGCTCAGAAGCGTTAATTAAATACAGACGAAAACCTATTTACATTGCCTTTTGGACTTATATGTCAGACTGCCTAAGTGAGGAATCGAACCCACGACTTTTGAAGGCCAAAGTCTACCGGTAAGCCATGCGAAGTTAAAAAAATGGTTCTCGGGCACAGAAAGTTGAAAACTGATGAGGGATGAGGCTCTTTTTTTCTTATACATTCGGTTCTCGAGCACAGAAAGTTGAAAACTGACGAGAGATGAAGTTTATTAAAATATTTTTTAACACATTTTATAGTAAAAAAAAGTGCCGTTTTCATACTGAATTTAAAACAAATGGTCAGATTGCTTCAACACAGCATTTAAAAAGCCATTTTCGGAAATTTTCATTCGCAGCAAGCATAGATCGGATTTCAGAAACCCCCTAAAAAGAATTTGATGCGAAGCTTTTTAGATGATGCGGCGGATTACATAGCATTGATACTAGTAGTGATTAGACTAATGTTGACTTTGGAAAAGTCACTAATAAATGCCGCGTCAATTATTTTTATTTCTTGCAAAAAAAAATCGATGCGGGAGGGCCCGAGGACCATTTTTTTTTTTTTACTTTGCATGGCCTTATTAGTTTTTTTTTTTAAGTAAACGTCCATAGGCAGCATCTAACACGCACGTATGTATTAGATTCCGCCTGAGGACGTTTACTTAAAAAAAAAATCATATGGCTCACCGGCAGAACCTCGACTTTTTGGTTTCAAAGGTCGTGGGATCGATTCCCGCTTAAGCAGTGTGACATAAGTCAAAAGGCAACGTAAATAGGTTTGCATCTGTGTTTAGTTATGCAATTCGCCTTGTATTTTAGACGCTTTACATTTGGGCCGATACGATATTCTTGAGTGATTACAGTACAAAAGAGAAGAATTAAAAGACTTACGACTCTTATTCATCCATACCTTAAATACTTCAGCCAAGGCTTTGGCCCCATCATTTTCCAAACGATTCCTTCCAGAAACAAAAACTCGAAGAGCCAACGGAGATCCATCCGCTATACTGTTTTTATGGCACGTTAACAAAGCTTTCGCTAAAATCTGAAATACGCAATGAGAAATTAAATACTGTAAATTACTTAATAAACGACCAAGAGCGCATTTATGTTTCCAGTAACGGCTTGAAACTTAGTGAGGGTAGGGAGGGGGAGGGGGATCGAGGCTTAATGGCACATCGACAGCTAGGTCATTAGCGCCAACCTCACAGTGCAGTGGTTCGGGTTGCCACTGCACTACACAGTTAGGGTAGGTACGTAAGATTTTTTTAAATAAATGTTTTACTAATAATCAAATGTGCTGTACACTAACCTTACTTTTTTTTTTTAATGTAGCACTAAAAGTTGAGTTTTACTGTTGCAAATTAAATTACATTTACAACAGACAAATCATATTTTCAGGTCCAAAATAACTTAAATAAGCACTTTTAAGGACCTTTGGACCATATTGGGCCATGTAAGCACTTATAAGGTCCTTACAAATGCCAAAATTAAAATAAGGACTTACAAGCACTGTAAGCGCCCTGTGCGAACCCTGATTTTAAGTCTGTTTCGTGTGAGGGGCTGTATGTGTATTTTGTGTGAATTTATAATTTCTGAAACAAACAGACTCCTAGCTAATGTAAAGATGGATTACCAGGAAAACAGATTCGAGAGGATACCCGGACTCCAAAGATCAAAAACCTCGGGAAAAAACCTTCGTTTTCCCGACAAACACTTTTTTTTTCTTGAGCACCCAAGTGCCAAAAAGACCTCGGTCTTTCCATTATCTCCACCAATAATGGACCAAATTGACCACAATTTTCACCCCTTAATAGCCCTACACTTCAGCTTCGTTTCTGCGGAAACAGAATCATGAAATTCCATCTAGTTATTCATTTACAGCAGTTTGAAAAACTTCCCCAACTGGGCTGTAGCGCTCGCAATTTCCAGTCACAATTATTGGAAAAATCCTGTACATATTTATTTTTTGTTTCTTTCTTTCAGGCAAAAGGCCTAAAAGCACTAGCTTAGTTGTGTCAATAAGAGGGGCGGTCAAATGGCACTTAACCTCACATACATGTTGGATACAGACATTTTAGTACAATATTTTTTATTTTATTTGACGATCGCAGATGCCATGAAAAATGTCCGACTACCTCAAACATCATTCTCTGCTGAATAATTATAAACTTATTTTACTGCGTTATAGCATTTCGCTGAGCTAGTTTATCTGATCTTTTACATAAAATTTTTTTGCCCCTTGAACCCTACAACGAGTTTTAGTTTCAGCAATTTTACCGGACACAAATTTTTATTGTAAATGTTGGTTTAATTCTCCTTCCAAACTCCAACTTTGACCACATCCGAATGTAAACCATCTAGCTTTCCTTCAATTAAACTAACAGAAAAGATCTGAGCATCCTTCTATTAATTACAAGTCAAACAGTTAGCAATAGGCCTTTTCACTTTATTAATCAAGTAAAACTTGAAATGCACCTTCTTTACCAAGGCCTCGTTCCTTCAAAGCTGCTCCACTCAATCTGTTTGTAAAACCGCCAGCTCCTCCCACCTCCCATTGTTCTCTCGGCCCTCAGCCAATTAGGAGGGGGTAGCTGTCCGCGCTGGGTCTGCCTGGATCCTCCACGCTAGCATAAAAACCCAAGCAACTCTCAATCGATAGCACAGCTCACAGATCTCAAGCTACAGGTGGTCACGTTAGTCGGAAGTGGACACGTCACGGTCCGAAGGTTGCCATGCCGGGGAAATGGTAGTGGTTCTTATGTTAATAGTTTAGCTTTGAAAATTTAACTTTAGGACTCCCATTCTAAATTTATAGTTTAAACTAAATTAACTTCTAGTCTTGAGAAAATTATGGTTGGCTAAGCCATCGGCATTTCTGGCTCCCTGCCTTCTATAACGTAAGGGTGGTGCCCTTCCTAACAACCAACTTTTTTCTTGTTTATTTTAAATCTAATTTTTAATCTAAACAGCAGACGGTTTGATCTTTTTGAAGACTCGAAGAAACTTAACTGTAAGGACTAATTGTACCTTAGCGGATACGTTTCAATTAAGAGGGGTTTCAGGATTAGACCCACAGACAACTTTTTCTAAACGAAAATTTTGATTTTGAAACAAACTAAAGCCTAGTTCTATTTCTTGTAACTGAAGTACTAAATGTGACTTCGTTTTGCTTTCACTGAAAGCCCGCTTGTAAATCTAATGAACATTAATATGCAAAGTGTCTTTATATTTCCTGTTGTTAATATAAAACCAAAAGTTTTAAACTTCAGTTTTGTTCCCTAGTGGATTAATTGTTTTGAGTTAAAAATATCATGTAGCCCATTTTTATCTTTGAACTTCCAGTTAAACAGTTTCCTGTTTCCACCGATAGTGGCAGCGCAAACCAGATAGTATTAATGAGTAAGCCTATAGTTAGGACATCGACGCTTCTTTCCCCATGCCGGGACTGTAGCCAATACTGTGCTTATTAACGAAAAAGTCGTAGTAATCACCAGCAAGTTAATACTAATAACCAATGTCAACCAAAGATGTCGGGGATCTTCCAAGCACCTCAGCCGTCGTAGCATCCACCATTAAACTAAACACAGGCTTGTGTTTGATGGTTTGTTTAAGTCCTAGTTCGTGCGAGTAATTACGTGTTCATTTTGTGTATGTATTTTTTATCTTTCAATTTTAAAGGTGTTTTACTTTTTATGTTGTCTGTTTTGTAAGCATTTGTGTGTTTAGGATTTCGTTCTGTTTCATGTGTGTATAAATTGTATATTCTGTGTGATACTGTATATCCAACCGTTTTGTAGGTTTGAATAGTGATGTACATGTAAGCATGTGCATGAAGGCTGGCATGTCGCAATCCTTGTTCCCTGGATTGTAGTTCAAATTATAGTTCGGTGCATTTGAGTTAACTATAATCCGTTATAAAAACACTACGAAATTCGCTATAATTC
>JAHWFP010064438.1:1985-19562 GCA_023313725.1 Lithobius niger
CCCCCCCCTTCCCCTCCATCTTCCATTCCTGTCGTTTCTCGGTGGTGTTGGTTCGGTTGCTTTTATGGAAAGCGCATCGCGTGCTGCCGACTAATATTTCATCGCTCCCCCCCCCCTCCTCCCGCCTCCCCTTTTCTCGATCCCCCACTACGTATAATTTCTAGTGCAGTGGGTTTACCCGGTCGTGGCGCAAGCTTCGAAATCTTAATCGGACGTGCAAGGATAATGGGTTGCTTTGCGCGTCGTTGGGAAATACTCGAAGATTATGAATGTTGCTATAGCTTGCGGATCATAGCGGCTGACCGTGATCCACAAAGCTAGCACATTCATAATCTTCTCCTGACTTAAGCAACCGTACACGCACGGTGAGTAACGAAGCCGTTCAGATTCTTATTTGATGGCCGTTACCAGGAGTACATAAAGAACAAGGGCTCGAGAAGCGAAACTCGTAACTGATTATATAGAACTTGCATCGATACGGGAAACGCTAGCTATCCGTTGCCCAGCGACTATATGCCACCCTGCTGGATACGAACAAGCGGCTGAAGCGACCACCTAGTGACAACTGGTGTTCTGTACACTTCGGCCACTTTCGAGATTGTTGAGGCGCACGCCCGCCTCGATCACGCACTGCAACAGCGCCCTCACTCTAAAAGTAGTAACCCTCACAATTGTCGGTTAAAAGTGTGTTAGCGTTTGGGCCTAGTTTTAATTTTAGCCGTGTTAGCTTTTAGGCTTAATTTTTTCCTGCCGTTTTAATTACGTAAGTAGCAGCTAACCTGGAGAATTTGATCGAGAGTAGGCCTGTTCATCCATGCAGCACCGTATCGAAACTGTTTTAAAAGAAGCTAATGTTTGTTGTTAACGTAATCCACGAGAGAGACGAACCACGCACTGACGTTGGCGCTAATGACCTAGCTGTCGACGCGCCATTAAGCCTTAATCCCCCCCCCCCTCACTGGCACCATAGACAAAGCCATAAGGACTCCTACAGCTTCTCTGACAGCACCTTTGGTTTTCGGTGGATGTAGGTTACAGACTGTTATCAATATTGGTCTGTACGTAGTTTTAGGTGTGTGTGTGTGTGTGTGCACCTTGCATACGCACAACTGGTACTTATGTATGCTTACACCTGATTCGCCCCTGTGAAGTGTACTTGCTTTATATCCGTTATGTATAGCCAATCAGTTTCGGCCTATATGATCATGTAAAATGGAAATAACAGTGACGAAACACTGTAACTAACAATGCAGAAAAAATATTACAACGATGAAAAGACATTGTTACAACATTGTTGGGTACCGTACCAAAACCTGCTACCTAAATTACTTCACCAGACGTTATCTATTGAAGCAGCTTATCCACAACGGCAAAAATGTTAGAATGTGTTGTGCTTTGACTGGTGACAATCCTCTCTGGAATGGAGTGGGGTTGGCGATCAGTAGTTTAAAAAATTTAGTAGGAGATACGTGGTGTTATTACATTTTAGTAAACGTTTGTGTGTGTGAGGGCGGGGGGGGGAGGGGGGCCACTTCGGGGGAGGTTAGTAATAGCCTCAACTTCTTGAGATGTTCTGCTGTTGGTAGTGATGGAGGAAAGTATGAGAGAGTGGGGGAGTTATAGAGAATGTGTGAGGGGGAAAATGGACTCCCTCCCGAAATTGGCATCCCGGAAAGTGCAAAGTGGGCTTCCCTGCATGGTCGCTGAGCTGTGCAGGCAAATTGAGCGTGACCAATGACGAGAGGGAGATGAAGAAACTGCCGCGTTGAGTGCTTGGACCTGGAAGGGAAGAAAAGGTTTCAGTGAGAAAGGATTTTGCATTTCCGCACTTACTCTTTGTCAAAATTTGGCTGAAGAAAAGAAAGAATTAAAAAAGAATAGTGCATAATTCTTAAGTTCATCCATATTTATTGTCTGAAAAAAAAAAAACAATTTGCAAGTGATACGACAAAAGTGAACATACCGAAGACAACAAAATTAGTTAGCGCTGAGCGAGATCACAACTATTTGAATCTGATTGTCAGCGTTTTAGAAGGAATCTGGTTGTGAAATCTGCTAAATAATTTTGAGTGTTGACTGAAATGAGGGGAGAAATTAAAAGGGGATATTAAGGATTAATGTGAGTTTCAACAGCGAAGGTTATCTCGGAAACAAAGAGGATGTAAGAACCAGATAAGTGGTGAAGAAATAAAAAGCCAATAACATGCACATGTAACAACACAAAACATGCGACGTTTCGGGGCAGACTACGACGCTGTATCAAGCAAGAAACTTTTTTTTTAGCCCAAAGGAGCTAAAGTCAATACATTAAAAAAACTACACCTTGGGTGTAACCTACAAATCACCAACGAAAGCACAAGTAAAAACATTACAAAACGATAAAAATAACCTAAGTCGGGGCAGAACCTGACAACCCAGACTCCCTGCAAGCAGGTCCGAAGTGCTGGGACTGGTTTCTGCATGCTTTTATATCGGAGAAGGCCCTAACCGAAAAAAGTTGTGGAAGATGGGGATATATTCAGAAAATTGTTTATTTACTTTAATTTACTTTAATTGGTGATTATGGACGGGCGGGCACTGAGTAAGGATGCAGATAGTTTCCAAATTAATTCTTGGTTGTTAATATATTTCTTGAAACAGAATTCGGGTATTTCCAAATCAGGGGCATGCCCTGCCTTTAGGCTAAAAAATTTTTTTTTCTTGCTGTATGACGGGTCATAGTCTGACCCGAAACGTAGCATTTCTAGTGATGTTACATGTGCACCTTATTGGCTTTGGAAGTCTTCATCATGGTTATCGCTGGACGTGAAGAGACAGTTTTACGAGGAAATTCCTAGGATCTTTTGCATGCTCAAATCGACATGAGCACTCGTGCATTTCCAACGTCCTTCTTTTCCGAATGCACTGGCTGTGGGTGCCAGAAATGAACCCGAAACCTCTGGCACATGGTGGTCACGATGTCTGTTTTGATTTCAGAATATGATCTTAATTGTCACTCTTGCGGACAGGTGGTGGGTCTTTATCATAGATGGGTACTTTTGATCGTTGGTGAGCACTCGCGCTCACTACCATGATCACTTCATGATCAATGGCTGTTTACATGAGTGGCAAGATGCAACACGAAGCCCACACTTCGCGGTGCACCTTGTCATTACGTGAGCTGCGGCGCGCCCGTCAAATTTCCACCTAACACGAGAAGTGGCCGAGCGCCAGCAGCAATGCACTAGCTATTCCAACTGCTCAACCGGTTGGAACAGGATCAATGCGGTAAGGGTGGTCACATTACATAAATTCTGGCGGGAACCCTCTGCTCCAGCAGGCATACAAGTTGGCAGAAACAGAGGATCCTCAGTTGGTGTTGGTGAAGAAATCCGAAAGGTTGTCTCTCTGAATACTCGCTAGGGCTGAAGCAGGCTGCAAACCTGGTTCAGTGCCTAATATGTGATGCTCTGTGCATAGTCCCCTACCTATGCAGTAAGGTGTGAATTGGAATTGAGTTTGATACTCCCTGAGTAGTTACAGGCTAAGAAAACTATTTTGATACACCTAGTTGCAAAATACAGAAGCGCTCGCAACCGGTAGACATTTCGACAAAAGCGATTTTAAGTTTACAAAATTAACACAGTCATATTCTTATCTTTGCTCCTTGTCTGTCCTCCCAACCCCCTTTCCCCTCCCTTTAAAGTGCAGAGTTGCCACTTTGCTATTCCTGTTTTCAAGTAGCCGCTCGTCTAGTTCAGCTTGACCGCATCATTCTGTTGTCAAAGGCGGCCTTACGTGCGCGGAATGTCTAATTAGCTGCGTTTTCGCTCTTCGCTCGGACCGGCTCAATCGCGTATTCTTTCGTCACTTCTCACAACGGCCGCTGATGGCGCTGCGTATTACCGCCGTTAGGCGATTCTCGCGCTCCGGGGCATGCGCATTGACGTCAAGGCCGACGGAGCGATAACGCTCAGGCGCAGTGGTAGGAGGTGGGTGATGAGAAGAGAAGGGGTTGGGGTAGGTGGGGGGATGTCGTCGTTTAATTGAACCAATGACTCGCCGGCCCAGTAACGGCGGACATGTTCTCCCGGAAGTGGTTTTGTCGCCATTTTATCTGCGCGACCCGAACATGCCTTCATTTCCGGTCCAAAGCCAGTTTGGCACGCGCCATTATTCGGTCTGGCTGGAGGCGGTGGCCGTTTAGAACGTGACTTGCAAATAAGTCGTCGTTTTCATGGCAGTTTAGTTTTAAAGGAAGATGCTAGAGTGACAAACAACTCCATAACAATAACAAAACAACAACAAAAAACAAAGCCCGGGAAACAAGTGTTGGCTATAATTTTGCTGTCAAATAATAACGGGAAAGTTGGAGTGAGAAACAGAAGTTTGAAGACTCCCCCTTCTTGGAAACCCTGTACTAAGGAAGACCTACAGAAGTTTCCATGTTTCGGTATAGTTTCTTTGGCTGCCGTTGTTACCAACTAATGGAGGAAATTTAACAGTAATTTAAAGAGCAAATGACAAACCGAATAATTAAAATCAGCTGTATACAAAATTTTATACAACGAAAAGAAAGAATTTGAGACTTACCAATTTTAGTACCATTTCTGTTATAGAAGCCCTTGTTAGCAAAGTGGATTAACCTAATTGCAGTTTAACAGGGTTCCCACCAACCTGGAGAACCTGGAAATGAAGCTATATTTGAAACTCAGGGAAAACTCAGGGAATTTTCTGGTTTTTCCAAAAAAAACCTGGAAAACTCAGGGAAAAACAAAGCCACACTTTTATGCCTAGTCTGAGGTGTTAATGCACGCCAGATAAACAAAAGTGCATTAACCCTTTATAGCCTGCCATTCCCTTTAAAAGGACGGCTACGGAACGGCAAAAAACTAACGCGAGCAACGCGAGCTTTGTGAGGGGTCACCGGGGACCTTGAGTAAAGCGAGCAGCAACAGCCCAGTGTTCAGCGTCCTCGTCTCCAAACCAATCCCGCGACTGACCTAACCTTAAAAAAATATCCAGTTTGGCATGGGCATTAAAGGGTTAAACCCATTTTGTTAAGACATTGTGGTCAAATAAAATGTATCCTTGTACTTCTCTGTTTACACCGAAAAGTTCA
This sequence comes from Lithobius niger, assembly GCA_023313725.1. NCBI lineage: Eukaryota > Metazoa > Arthropoda > Chilopoda > Lithobiomorpha > Lithobiidae > Lithobius > Lithobius niger. The sequence continues at coordinate 7,087 of JAHWFP010064438.1, forward strand.
TTAAGTCGGGCTACTCTTTTTCACTGAGCCCTAAATACATGTAAAACTATGAAAATGTGTGGAAACCTTTCCTTCCTTAAATTTTGGTAAATATAGCCTAGAAACTGACTTCACCTACTCTGGAAAACCTGGAAAAAACCCAGGGAAATTAGTTCACTATTTTAGTGGAAACCCTGTTTAAACAACTCGTGTATTTGTGCCTTTTTAGTCTTCTGTACAGCTCGGAAGACTATGGCAACGACTATGACCGTCCATTGCCTTTTTCAACTCAGGAACGATACCAGATCGAGACAAACGGTTTTCATCATCTGATTCAGCGTCCAAATTTCAAAATTGAAGTATGGAGCGGAAGTTGCCCACAAGTAAGCCCAACATCTCTGGATTAAAAAAGACAAACGGTTTTCACCGTCAGATTCAGCGTCAAAAAATGAGTTAAACGGAATAAAAGAAACCGGAAGTATGAAGCGGAAGAGGCCGGAAGTGGACGACAAGTGAGTCCATCTGCTATGGAACGGTACAGAATAGAGATAAACAGTTTTCACCATTAGATTCAGCGTCCAAAAATTAGTTTTAGTTGTAAAAAAAAACTGAAAGTATGAAGCGGAAGTGACCCACAAGTGACCTGAAGTGGCCGACAAGTAAGCCCATCATCTCTGGAACTAGAGAGAGAGAGACAAACGGTTTTCACCATTAGATTCAGCGTCCAGAAATTAGTTTAAATGAATTTTAAAAAATCCGGGAGTATGAAGCGGAAGGGGACCGAAACTGGTGGAAGTGACAGTAGTGTATAGAATACCGGTAGGGATTCGGTAGTCGCTGCTCCCTGCTTGTTTGATTGAATGTTTGTTCTTTTTAGGGATAAAAAAAATTAGGTGTACTAACTAGTTAAATCATTTACCAACTCGTTTGCGACGGATTTTAGTTGTTCTTTTTGTATATAAAAGTTTAAAAAAGGCCTACTAATGAAATAAAAAATAGTGAAAATTGGTAATAAGCAAATAAACTATTATTGTCATAAACAAGCAAAAGTGTAACAACTTCTAAACGTAAGTTATTTTAAAGACGAGGTGATTTAATAAAAATAAACAAATAAAAAAAATAAAAATTGAACAGCAACAAAGAACTGTATGGGAACAGAATGGATATTCATCCGCGAAACATTGAGTCCATACACACAAAATCGTCAAACCGTCATTGCATGCATTGTCACTGCTAAATTAAAAAAAAATTGTAAAAAGCGTAAAATAGGTTATAAAGCAATATATTTTAAGTTTTTACACGATTTAAGCCATGAAGCTCAGGGATTCTTGATCTGGTGAAACTTTACCCAATTTTTACAGTTTTATGTATATGTAGCTACTAGCATCGTACCCGGCTTCGCCCGAGGATTTGTTTGACCCGTGGTTGTTTCCCAGTATTTGCTCGGTACTGCCTTATCGTTCACTGCAACAGTCGATTTTTGTTTGTGTAATACTCCCCCTTTCCGCCAATCCTCTCCCTCCTCTCTCCCCTCCTCCTTTCATCCCGTCCTCTCCCTCTCCTCTTGGTTTCCTTCCCTTCCTCCTCTTTGCTATACGTAGTTGAATGTGGATGGTTATTTGAAAACTTTACCCCATTTTTACAGTTTTATGTATATGTAGCTATACGATGCCGGTAATCATGGTTTACTACATTTTTTTGATCGCGAAAAACATCTCGAAAGTAGGAAAAAAACATTACTTTACTGCACAAATTCGGTTTCACAGTACGTAATAACTTAAACGATTTCCTTACACCTTTTTTTTTCCAGTTTTGTGCTAATGATCCCGAGACTTTTTTGGCTGCTGCTCGTTTGGTTCAAGACCATTGCGATGCGGTGGATTTGAATTTGGGCTGTCCTCAAGTCATTGCCAAAAGAGGTAGGTATATAATAACAGTTTATAATAATGGTTATGTTAGCTATATAGCAGCGACAAGCTGCTGAACGAGCGAGGCGTGAGAGGTCCAATACTCGAGCATTTTTGGGATATTTTATGTGTCAGTTTTGGAAACGGCAGCGTTCGCAAGTGTATTTCGGTTTGTGTTTGCATGTTTGTGAGGTATTCGGACATTTAACCCCCCCCCCGGATATTTTCCCCCCGAACATCCCCCCCGGACATTCCCTCCCCCCCCTCGAAATTAGTGGACAAATTCCCCCTTAACTCGGACATTATCTTCCCGGACACTATCCCCCAGGACTTTTTCCCCTAGACACTTTCCACAATGTTTCTTTAAATGTGCAACTTTAAAAGTAGGGCTTTAACCATTTTACCCGAAATTCACGGAAGCGAGGGGGGGGGGGGGGGGGGGGCGGAGGGGGGGGGTGAGGTGGGGGGGGGGGAAGGGTTGAAATTGCGTTTGGTGGTGGTATTGTTACGGATTAGGATAGGTTTGGTTAGATCAATTGACTTGGCTCGTCTTTGAACAGGTTATGATACGAGTTGTAAGTGGTTAAACTAAAGTTGGTGTAAATTGTGTTCTGTGATGTTGGTTTAACAAGATGATAGGCTAGCCGATGCCATCTGTTAATGGTGTGCATCGAGCGTAATTAGATCGTGCGCACGCTCCCTAAATGAATCAGTTTCATTTTCTGTATTTCCGGCAGTGAGTTGCCGGCAGTTCTGATTGTGAATACTTTACGATAAATCGAGCGCATATGCACCTCTGGCAGTCGCAGTGTGCAATTAGAACTGTGGGGGCGTATGCGGATGATTTCTTCTGCCTGTGAGGTCATCATGCTATGCACTCGATTTATTCACGTTCATAGCACGTAACCCTTCTGGTTGGCTCTCGTATTTATACACTAAAACTGGCGTCATACACTAATGCCATTTAGGCGCTTTGATGTAGGCCTACTTAACAAAAGTTAACGTTATTAGCAATCATAAGCCGGCACTAGTATTTGTGTTTGAAATAAATAACCTAATTAAGTACAAGTAATTTTAAATGCACAGTTAAACTCTTTTTTTTTTTATTTTAAATAATTTTATTCGTCGTGGGGAGAAAATTCCGGGGGAAAAAAGTCCGGGAAGAAAATGTCCGACCTAAGGGGGAATATGTCCTCTGTTGTTTTTGAGGGGGGGGGGGGGGGAGAAGTGTCCAGGGAAAAATGTCCGCGAATCGTTTGTGATAAGAAGTTTGGAGCTAGAAATTTATGACCTGAAGAATGAAATATATATGCCTAACATTTTCCCAGATATTTTAAAGTAAAATTTTGGCCGGGCCTTGAGGTAAAACTACATTCAGGCAAATTCGTCAGGAATGAACAATCGGACATTTGCAGAGTGCAGTAATTCCTGATTGCTGGAATGTCGTCTAATAAACTAGGAAATACAATACAAAAAATACACTAAATTTATTGTAGTATACCATCTCTTGATCGGCCTAGTAATTGTATTCGTAAGAAATGATTTTTACCTAGCACCCACCCATTAAACCTCCCCCCCCCCCCCCCGCTCTCAAAAAATGGTGCAGCTAGGTTGTTGACGGTTCGGGTGGAAGGAGTATCAGACGCCGCCCATCCCCTCTCTTCCCCTCTCCCCCCCCCCCCTCCCCACTTCTGCCTGCTTCTTCCCGTAATAAATATCAGGCGGTTTTTTTGGTGTACAAAATACGATATGCAGTTTATTAACTTGTTGCAAGAAAAAAATTATGTTTACTTCCACAATCAACATAGATTCATTTCAGTTTTCCTTTTCGCATTTCGTACCAATGCACATTTTGTAGTTAAATTATAAATGGAAGTTAAAATGATTCAGTGGAAAGTAATAATCGACTGCAAAAAGAAAGAAAGAAAGTAGTAAATTTACATAAATGGTTACCTGGTTGGAGACTGCACAAACTTAATTAAACCGCTAAGGTAATTGGGTTAAAAAAACAAACAAAAACAATGATAAGTAACCGGTCACTACGAAAAAAGGTTGGATTATGTATGGAATGCTAATAAGTTAATTAATTAAACAAAAAAACGGTTTTGCTGTTTAAAAAAAAATCATTAGAGCTCATACTCTGATGGAATTAACACCTCTGAAGGCACACAAATAAAAATCTTATTAGACTCACTCAAACGAAACAAATTGTAATTTGAACTCCAATTTCAGCTAACAAGGAGCATGACACTCGTTTTAATAATCCATTCTCATGTTTCAGTTGATTTATAACCGTTATTCTCTTATCTATTGTGTGCGCAGTGTATCTTGAGTCCTGCAAGTATTTTGTGAGCGGCTACGTCTTCGTGGATGGGGTGGCTTTAATCGATGTCCGCCATTGTTTTTGGAACCATCTTGGATATCAACAAGGCACTCTGCTACTGAAAACGTACAATCGATTATCTGTCCTCGTTCTGCGGAGAACTCAAGATAGGCCACGGACACTATAATGATTGTACATGGTACTTAACGATTCTGATTTTTATCCTCAAATTTTAATTTTTCTGTCAAGGATTTCGGTATTTTGTTAGACTTTCTGAGGGAATGGATGTTGTCTGGATGTTATTTCCGTGACCACTTATGAGTCTCTGAAAAGGGCAGGGCAGAGCAGAGATGTATCCCGAGGGACGGCCATACTTTCTGTTTTTTGACGGTTACGGTGTTGGTTCCGCCCTTAGCCGTCAGGCGTCGCTAGTTTGATGAGCGAGAGAGGCGTTGGCTGGGCGCTCGCTGCAACGAATTGAAGCGCTTAATTAAAAGAATGCGCGTAACAAATAAAGAAATAAACGTGGAAGAGGTTGGAGAGTGACGAGGTTCAAATTGTGATATATTAATAAATAATATCCCTGTCTGCGGATGCGTTAGGCTAGTACAAGTTGTATAACAAACACCGAGGGAGATATAGTTTTACGGGTGGCGCGATACTCGATAATATCGCGATAAAAATTTTCGTTGATTGTCTTATCGCAGTTTTGGCGATTCATCGAATTATCGTGTGAACTTCGGAGCTTAAATTGTCATATCTCGGAAACCGTTATAGCCGGAAACAAGCGGTTTGCGGCGTTGCCTGCGGAACCTACAAGGGCACCCCAACCAAGTGTGCAATACTGTTGCTAGCCCCATTTAGCTGATTGGGCAGTTAATTTAATCCAAACAACATTTAAGCATAAAGTAGCCGCACAACTGCTAAATTGTATCTACATGGTGAGGAGGTAATGGACAGTGGTAAGTGCATTTCTATGTCTACTGTTTTTGTTTGTTTGTTTGAATGTTTGTACCCCTACTCCTCCGAAAGTAACGCCCCAGCGTGAAATGAAAGATTGACCGACCAATGCGAGAAACGCATTTTAAAAATGTTTAGTTCAGTTGAAATCTCTCGTTTTCAAGCTCGCTCAATCCACGCACCTCCGTGCTTCAGAAACGCGAATGTTTGACAACCTTTTAAAACCTGCTTTTTCCGGGCATCAGGTCCGGTGAAGCCAAAACTAATTTTAAGATTTTTGTGTAGTATGATGCAAAATATCTCGTGCTTTTCTTTTTTTTTTTTTTTGGGACACAAATTTTTTTCAGGTAAGTTTGCCCGAGCAGGAACTTTGCCTGAACTTTGTCTTACATCATGAACAGTTTTTCGTGTATAAACTCTTGTGACTAACTCTTGTCGGATAACTGTGATCAACCAGTGCAGAACTAAATAAGGAAAACAAATAAAATGGTTCTTTGTAATGCAGAGACTTTAAATGTTAGACTGCTGAAGTCTAAAATGGCAACGTAACTAGGTTTGTCTACGTTTTTATTGAACACTCGTCGAGCCCATTTGGCGATCCGTCCTGAATTGCAAGTTGTGTACGCCCGCCAACTCCTTCCCCCCCCCCCCCCCAACGACCCTTTTGGCTGCAGTTATATGGCACACACAACGCGATTCAATTCAGCAGAATGGAGAAATTTTATTTCGTTTGAAGCACTGCCGTTTATTTGGTAGTGCGTACATAGTGTTGTGCGGCAGAAAATTCGTGTCACTGTTTTTTTTTTAACTCTTTTTAAGCAGCTTACATACCTATAAAAACAAAAGCTGGATATCTCACGAAAATTATTTACGTAATGTTTCAACGAAACTTTCTGTAAATTACGACAGGAGAAAATGACTGTAAAACCGTCATTCAATATGGAGTCGAGAAATTGTATTTCAGCTTAAGCCACACCATTTGGGAAGCTGCCTACAACAAAAGCTGGTGGGTGTTGCGTGCAAAACAGGAGTGTCGGATGCGGCCATGGCAATTAGGACCCGCTTCTGGCACTGGCATTATCACATTAGACGTAGGCGAAATAATTTTAGGTTATACAGGCAATGCCTCGAGTACGCCCAAGGGGATAATTTATATTGGGGGATAATACCTTTTGCAAATCCTTTCCCCCAACCCACCCTCCTTCATTTCACGTAGGTGCGTATAAATTGCAATTGCAGAGACGATCCCCCATTTACACTGATTGCTAAACCTCTCTCATCCCAGGGTAAACTTGATTGAACGACTTGAAAATAACGGAGATGGCTTTAAACGCGGACACGCCGTCCAAACGGAAGTGAATCTGGGTGATTGGATTAGTGACGTGGGGTAAAAAAAAAAAAAAACAATAAAAAAAAGGGAGGGGGTTGAAGGGATGACCCGTCAATCTAAACCCAACCTAATGCGCAGGACAGTTTTTTAGCCAATTTCTTCCCCTTTCTCCTCTCAATTGCATTTGGGCCAAAGGGTGGGAGGGTCATTGGCTAAACGGACAATAGATCGTTCAATTGGTTTACGCACGAGCTCTTGAGCCACCGCCTCCCCCCCCCCCAACCCGTGTCCTCTGTCCGTCCAACAGGGGGATGAAACTTAGATGTTTACTTTTCTACTGTTTGCATAAACGGCTTTCGTTACGGGTAATGTCGTTAAGTTGTTTGCGCCTTAGAATTTAAGTAGCTTGAACCCTTAGTTCCTAAATTTGAGTGACAATGAAGTTTACTTTTGACATGCCTTGCGAAAAAGACGACGTTGTGAAGACGGTAAGTAATTAGGGGTTGGCGAAACAGCTACAGGAAACCTGCAGGGGGATGGTAACACTACGAGTATACTCTGGTAATTGTTGGGAGGGAGCAATTTTATCTTGAACGTTAGCAAGGGTTACCAGACGCAGTGACTAAAACCACGGGTGCCCACACACTGGGGCACTTGGGGAGGGGGGGGGGGGATTGCTTTCCCCCACCCCCCTTTTTTCAGACTCTCTTTCGTATTGGATGACTGCAATATACTCATTCCAGGATCCAAGTGCAATGTGGACCTGAAATCACTATTTTTTTTTAAGACACGAACATTTCAGACGTCTGAATATAGGGTTCGGAAAAATGATGCCTGTCTCTTACATCTGCCACTAAAAATGTTGCTCTTTGGTCCTTCTTTTTAGTGTTTTCTGTATTTTCTTTGTTTGCGTCGGTTATACGGAAAGGAGGAAAGACCCTTTAATATTCACTACAGCAAACTGAAAAAAAAACAATACGGATTTATAGGCTTAATTACTTATGCCGACATTCTAGTAGTATCTAATTAGTTACGTAAGCAATTTTCCGCAAAATTAAGTTTTAAGAACTGGTGGCCTGTGTGTCCCGAGTTTGAGTTTATTTTTTGGTGGAATTTGCAGAGAGTCTTTAAAACTGACATACCCACACCCCACAAGAGCAGATGCCCGCTTGCGGGAGGGAGTCGCGTTAAAATGCAAAATTAACTAAAAAAAATGTATGTAACTATAAATAATATTAAAACAATAATATAAAGATAAGAAGAAAAAATAGGTGAACAATCCAAAGAAAACATGAATAGCACAATCATACTTTTCCGAAAGAAACGGGAAATACAAAAGTTTTTAGACATGATACAAAAACATTAAATTTCAATAAAGGTAACTCACTACACTGAACATATTTATTTGCGAAGTTGATTGGGTTTTCACTAGAAAATTTTTTTTTTAAACGGTGACATCACATGAATACGTTTCATTTCTGTAGGCAATAAGTATAAAAGAAACATGTGCAGATATCATCTTCCTTAAAGCCTTACAGTCAAATTAATTTTAACAAGTAACAATATTAGTAAAAAAATCTTACAGACTTAGTTAAAGAAATGTGACTCTAGGTATTATAGTGGTAAACACAATTGAAATGTAGATTCAGCCGTATTATTCAATACCAGATTAAAGTACGAACTAAGTGAATTCCGTACCGCTTACCCTAACTTGATTTTTCATTTTGTACATGTGAACCCAACTTACTACAGCGCCGAAGTAAAAGTGACCCAAATTATTAAACCACCAAAGTAATAGTGACCCAACTAATTAAAGGACCGAGTTAAAAGTGACCCAATTTACTTCGGTATTTTAACACATTGGGTGTTTTAAGGGGGCACCTACCCTAAAAATGTTCTTCCCACACATTTTTGGGTGATTATTTTTAGCTTTGCGTGAGGTTATAAGTTTCACGTTCGAACTGGATTTTCTCAGAACGCGAATATCGCTAGCGGTCAATCACTAAAAACACCATAACTATACTTAGAATTGAGATAGTGGCTTGAAATTTTTTACAGAAGTTCCTAGGTATGGTGACTACAAAGTGAACCTAAATCACACTTCTACACACTTCCGGTGTAGTTTTTTTAAAAAAATCCCAAAATGTTGACTATATAATTTTATAATATGCGCAAATTGTGATTATATTATAAAATATAAAAATTTGTGGTATCAAAATTATTTTGGTTCACATGGTAGCCCTATGTATACTGATGATTTAGAGCCCAATTTCGTTCATGTGCAACAGTTTTTGTCGCCTTTATCAAAGTAGCAGAATAAAAGTGTAATAAAATGTACCAAAAATGTACCGGTCATGTACTCCCACAAAAATAGAATAAATGAAAATTTAAAATATGTCCTAGACTCGTATTTCAACGCACTTTAAGGTACAAAAAAAATTATGGCTATTACACTTTAAAAAAAAAATTTCCAAAGTTAGGTCTCTGTTTAGGGCAGGTGCCCCTTTAATACCGAAGTAAGAGTGACCCTACCTATTAAAGCGCCAAAGTAAAAGACCCAACTGATTAAAGTGCTGACGTAAAAATGACCGAACTTATTCAAGAGCCGAAGTAAGTGACCCAACTTATTAAAGCACCAAAATAAAAATCACCCAACTTATTAAAGGCACATAAATCCCTCCGTTCTGGCCGCTTTACTCTGCTTCACCTACGCTAAAATATAGTTCAAACGACCGTAGCGCGCATTGCTATACGACACTAGTCAAACTCATTTCGGGGCCGCTGCAACGTGACACATCGTACGACCAAGTCGCAAACATGTGCGAAGGATTGATTATCCTTCCTCCAGGGCCGCGGCTTGCCAGCGATGTGGCGGGAGTTAAATACCGCTCGGACCGAGCCGATTAAAACAAGCCTAATAACATTCACGCGCCACTACTGACATCTGCATCGTACCCTTAGACCAGCAAATGAAAGGTAAATCAGTTTATATAAAACTATTTCCGGTAATGTATCGAGTGAAACTGTTAAAATATACCGGAGGGAGTTATGTGCCTTTAAAGGGCCGAATTAGAAGTGACCCAATGTATTAAAGCACCGAAGTAAAAGTGACACAACTTATTAAAGCGTCAAAGTAAAAGTGACCCAACTAAAATATTGACGCGAGCGGGCGCTGTTACGTTTCATTCGTGATTTTTCAAATGCGGGCTATGGCTTTTTTTTTTTTTTTACCAAACAAAGCGAAATCAGCATATAGTTTATATTTTGTTGTGGAGTACAATATCTATGTTTTAATGCCACCATCAGCGTGCAACAGTTGCATATTTGATAAAAGTCATTCTTTAGATAAGTTTTTTAGTTGTGAAATATATGCCTTGGAACGACTTTAAGATTCGTTTCTAGGCGATCACGTAAATGGAGCAGAGAGCTGACGTGGTCATCGGCTCCAGGAAATGTTTGGTGAAAGTGCTGATGCGTGATCGGAATTTTCTTTTAGACAACGTCGTAAAAAACGTATCATGCGTTAAGAAAAAAAAACCCACGCGTGCGCTCCTGAGAACCACTTAATCAATTTTTAGGGGCCTAAAGTGCCACCCCTGACATGTTAGTGCCGTATATCTTACGCTATTACGCGGTAGAAAGGACTGACGGGAATGTATGTACAGCAATACATCCGTCCGTTTCAGCTGCTTTTCGGCGTGTGCGTTTGTGTATCAATCTCATTCTTCGAGGCCTTCATTAGCGCCCTAATGACTCTGCCATCTGCGCGTCTCTTCTGCCGCCGTCCATTGTCTGTGCCGGTTCCGCGCGTGGCGATTGTCATGCACGCGCCGTCGTCTCACCCTCGTTCCAGGCAACAATGGAACCAGGCGCGCCCAATGACGCAAGGACGCTGCTGTTAGTGTTGGGCTGCAAAGAGCCCCCTTGCTCTAATAAGCCAACTAACCTGAAGTTATGTGACGTGAACTTGGTGACGCGCTAACGATCTGTGGAACGACAGACGGACGAAGCGTTTTTAACGGTTTCAGGACGGCATGTCTATGAGCTCGAAATCCGCACCCAGAGTTGATTTTTTTTCCAGTCTTATTGTAAAGTTGGGAGTTCTCTAAACTTGTAGAGGAGTTGATGCTAAGAAATGAAGAGTTTCGAAATAAAGTTGAAGTTTTACAATTCTTTACTCATGGGAATTTACAGCGTTGAAGTTGTTTAAGAACCATCTGGTAAGGTGGTTAATAAACCAACGCCAATGTTGCTTAGGCCGCTAAAAATTAATTAAGTGGTTCTCGGGAGCGCACGCATGGGTTTTTTTTTTTCTCAGCACATGAAACGCTTTTTATGACATTGTCTAAAAATAAAAAAATTCTTATCACGCATCAGCATTTTCATCAAACATTTTCTGGAACCGATTACCACGTCAGCTCTTTGCTCCATTCGCATGATGGCCTCGAAACAAAATAATCTAAAGGCAGAGGGATGTCACAAATAAATGTCACAATAAATTCAGAGGCATGTCACAAATAAAAATTTGGATCTACAGAATGACTTTTATCAAATGTTCAACTTTTGCACGATCAACCTGTAATATTAACACAGATGTTGTACTCCATAACAAAATGTAAGCTGCTGATTTTATTTTGTATGGTAAAAAAAAAATCCATTGCCTGCATCTGAAAAATCACGAGTAAAACGTAAATAATAATAAAAAAAAAACACCGTCCGCTCAAGTCAATATTTGTTAGTACCACTCCCGAAAACCACTTAATTAATATTTAGCTGCCTTACCACGCATGTTTAGCAATATGACACATTTAACAACACTGAAGTAGCCTAAATATTTTAAAACAAATTTTTTGAGGACGTGTTATCTGAAGCAAGTAATGCTCGTATAGGTTAACCGGCCCAATTCTGAAGAGGAGTTGAAAAAGAAATTTGTTGGGACTCTGCCTCTGAATGACGTTGCCTGTTTGGACTTAGTCTCTGGCAGCATGGAACGGATGTTAACCGTCACCATTTGGACTTCAGAAAAAAAGCCAGCCCTGATATTCCAGGGACTGGCATTGGGATAATAAACTAGCAAAAATTCTATTTGAGAATAAATTTTTTAGGCGTGATCATTCAAACTATAAACACAAGCACGCCAATTATAGACAAAAAATAAATTACGATGAAAAAAAACTTAACAAAACGAAAAAAGTAAAGGATTAAGACACACGCTAATGTGTTCGCCCACAAAGATTCAACGACAACATTATCGCCCGTCCTAGCCAGTTAAAATGCATACGAACATGGCGACCACTTGACACTTGGGTCTTTTACAGCTAAGGCAGTTGGGCTGTTTTTTTAACATCTGAGGAAAAATAACGATGTGACAGAAAAGGTTGAAACTTCGTTTCACCACGAAACTTGGGTCACCCTGACAACAAAAACGTCACACTTAGTGGCACAGGTAACATAAGGCTAAGAAGCCAAAGTTAACCAGACAATTTAAAATCCATAAAAACTCAAGGTGCATGAAAAAAAAAAACTAAAAATGGATCCAAGGCGTAGGGAAGCTGGTCTCTGAGTGTTTACATTTTTTATGGATTTTAAAGTGTTTTACTTGTCTTTGGCTGCTTAGGCTTATTTTTTCTTTGCTTGATACAGAAACGGGAACTGCAAATTGTTTATTTTATGTTTTTTATGTTTTATGTTTTTTATATTTATTTTATGTTTTTTATATTTATTTTATGTTTATTGTTTACTCGACTGGCTTAACAAGCTCAAAGCATAACGTTGTAACATCTCAACTAATATTAAAAAACTTGACGACGGTATAAAAAAAATATGAAATTGATCTTTCTTTAAGTCTTTAGGTCAAATAAAGACTTATTTATGTGCTAGTCAGATATTGGCTAATCATACATTAATATGATAGGTATGGTCCCCACATCTTTTGTAGGGATATTGATCTGGTCGAGTCAGTAGATTTACCAAAACA